>CM074200.1:19844240-20086740 GCA_037179385.1 Holothuria scabra
GACTGACTAACTAACTAGCTAACTATTTAACTAAGCGTGAGTCACCGAGGAGTATTACAACAACTCCTTTTTATTACTCTAATTTCCTCTACAACAATATTAGACTAAGGGCATGGTCTAAAGCGGCCGACTATCAGTCGTGAGGTTCACGAGTCGATTCCCAGAGAGGATGGTTAACCAAAGGCTTTTAAAAATGGAACTTACCACCGTTGTGTGTTATGCTATGCACAAACACAGTAGTGGTGATAACAATACAGGGCCCCATAAATGAACAAAAAAACATAAAGCTTGGTTCATCCATGAAGTTTTAAGCTGAGGCTTAAAAACACATCTTACCTTTACTTTCATCTACAATACTATTCAAAGAGCAACCGCCGCTCGCATTGCCATCGCCACTGTCGTCGTCGTTGTCGCCTTCGCCATCGCCGTCACCTTCGCCCACAGGGGCCGTCATCGTCATCGTCAGCGTCAACAATCGTCACCGCCATTGCCATCTTCATCGTCGTCGCCATCGTCGTCCAACATCATCTTCATTTTGAAAACTTTCTTTTAGTGACCCCTTTAATGGTAAATTACTTTGTAAGTAAAAAAACTTTTCAAATTGTCAAGTTAATCAGAGTTGTTCAACTTTGTCTTGTGAGTGTCCATAATATCATTTTCCTAAGTCACGTCCGAAAGAACACTCTGTCGAGACCTTTCAGATTCACTTTAGTTATAATGGCAGACTTTTAGACCAAATTTTATTGTAGGCAGCAAAAACTGATAGTGTTCAATACTACTGGCTGTTGTTTATTATGTAGTAATAAAATTTCTAACTGTCATTATTATTTGAAACAGTGTTACACCGACAGAGGTAACAAAAAACGTCAGGATTCTGGATTTAGAGCAGCCTCTGCCAGGCCAACTATTTTTTCGCCCATGATATTAACATTGTTCCCTATTACGATAATAGGCTCGGCTGTTTTAATCGTCTCATCGAATTCGAGCGGCCTTGCATACGCGCCCCCATAAGATCTATCTGGCGTAACGATTTCCAGGACAAAGGAGGTAATAGCCAGTGTGTGTCCATAGGGAGCGATGCAAGTTAAACGAAATTCGTCAGATGGACTAGACAGGGGCTAAATTAAGTGTGGGTCGCTGCCACTTTTAAACTGACTGTCATGATTTATTTGCATGGAAATATGAAATTAAAAACAACTATCGGTCAATACATAGCTTCAGTTATCAAGTACTCCTTATACCTTTAATTTGATACCTTGAAAGGAAAGGTACCATAATACGTTGAACATAAGATGGGTATTATGGTTCACATATGCTTTAGAAAATACAGGAAGTAATTATTGGCCAATATCATTCCCAATAAATGATAAAAATTCAACAAATTTGGGGCATTAGGTTAACCAAACTCTCCTGGAAGTAACGCGTCCACCATACGTTGTCGAACAAAAGATCAGCGCTTTGACTAATAGATAAGTCCAAATAAGGGGATTACTTACACGACATTTTAAACGTTTAACACACACACTCCAAAATAATTATTGGGAAAGGAGATGGTTACATTTTGAGCATGGTCCGTTTACTTCCAAAGAACTCTATGTCTTTGATTATGCAGTTAAACAAAAGGAGTAAATATAAGTAAGTGAAGCGATATCACAAAGTGCAGACGGAGAGCTTCTTTGGACCCATGCGGAGAGTTCGGCTGTCATCCGTCTTTACTATTTCACGCGAGTAGCTACGCGAAATTTCGGACACATCAACGAGAGAGACAATAGTTTAATGTCACGGGGTCAATCGCCTACGGAAGCTGATGCGGCTCGTGCTACAGTACGTCCGCTTTTCCGCCCACTCCCGAGGCACAACGGTAAGAGGTTAATTGCCCTAAGTTATCACACATGTTGGGCTTGAAATGAATGATTGTAACAAAATTTTTTTGTCATGAATGTCACGATAATCCAAAGAATGAAATGATTTCCTGCAACGTTATGCGAAAGAAAGGTCAGTTCCGCCCCTCCCTTCATTTCAATTGCAAATTGCAGTTCTGAAGGCAAGTAGCAGGAAGATACAAATTTTGAAAAAAAGAAATGATGTTACTTTCCATGATAGTTTATCTCATGAATATTCCACGAAGATTATGCATCCATTGGCGAAATGAAAGATCTCTCAAGCTGATTGCAAAGATTTATGTAAGTTCAACATGGAATCAAACTGATTTTATCATACAACTTCACCTATAACAATTGTTAAACAAACAAATCTGGCTTACAAACCTGGATGTTTGACATATATCAAAAATTTACTTTTTGAGGAAATGAACTATATCTCTAATAAGGAAATCTTCCATACGAAAAAAAATTAGAAAGCAGGGAAAATTAAAGTGAGGGGAAATGAGACTACTAGTAAATTTCAAATCTGTAGAAGTTCGGTCTTCAATTAATGACAATGGTGCAAAATGGAATAGAGAAATATGAGGTTGTTGCACTTTCCTATTCAAACGAAAGAAAAAGAAATAATCAGTCAGTAAAAGCACTTAATTTCCACGGAGCAGTGATCGCATTTCAATGAAACATTCATGCTGGAAATTCTGAATAAATGTTAGTGGTGAACCTCTGATTCTCTCCAAAATTTAAGTGAAGTGACGTTTGCTCGGGGTTTAAGTAATATACAGAAACTGTTGCAGAAGCAATATCAATTAAATACGACTTAAATATATTTACACATGAATTCCTTCTGGCTGTTTTCCTTTTTGCTGAATTTTCTTTAGTTTATTTTCCTGTTATTCCTTCAACTGAAAATTTTGAACGACCCAATCGCTCATTGATATGGTTCCACTAATTCCCATTAGACGTCAAACACATTTACCGACTAGAGGACGTTCGTACACTCTGTGAAATAAAATTAACGATGGTCTTCTTAAACTCACTTGGGTTCAAACACAACTTTCCGTTGTCTTTGGGACGGTTTGTCATTCAGCAAACGTAATGTACTTCTGTGCCTTTGATATTTGACTTCCTAGACATTGCCGCATTACAAATGCAAATATAATTCTTTAATTAACTTAACTGAAATATTTCTCCATTAATTTAAGTTTTTTTTTTCTTTCTATTGGTACCTATAGCCAGCTTTAAGACTGGTATTACCAGATGACTTACGAGGAGTCTTTGTTGACAACACTTGTAGTGTGTTTGTCAGGAATTTTTTGGTAGTTACGGTCTTGTATCGAACAAATTTAGGTAGTGCTGGAGACATTTAACGTCATATAGTTTCAAGCAAATTCGTCGAATATCGAACATTGTTAGAAAAACCGGCAAAAAGCAAAAATTACTAGGTATTTAGGAAACATAGCAGAACATTTCCTCGACAAATTTTTAAGCAAGCTTGACAAAATTTATTGATAATTTTTATGCAATATTTGAGGGAAATTATAATGTCTTGCCCAACATTTTTAAGTTTCTTCTTCAACAATTCAACATGTGATAGGTTTTTCAACTGTTTCAAGAATGAGCATAAATCGTTACTCTTCAGTCGATGATATCTTCTAGAGGAAAGTTTTCCCAAGAATATTACTTATATTTTTAAGATCGTTAACTTCATTTCCATTCAAGTGAATTTCTTTCAACAACTCGTTTGTAGCAAATGCTTTGGAATCGATGAAAACGATGACGTTTCTGATAAGGCTAATATATCGTAACTTCGTGTTATTTAGAAAACCATGAGCCGGTATGTACCGTATTCGGTTAAAGCTAAGTGTGAGTCTTGTCAATTCAGTCAATATTTGAATTGCGGAAACAGGGATCTCTTCTGGTTTATTTTTCTCCACTTCAAGCGTTGTAATCGTCCTCACGTCTTTGAAACTGTCGTTTTGCAGTTTACCAGTTGAGGAAGATTTTTTAATGTTTCCTCGACTCCATTTCGTGTAGAAGATAAAGTAATATCGTGAATCCTGAGAGTTGTTGTCAGATGTTGCAAACTCAGACTGGTATAATTGTTTCCAACTCTGTCTCAATAGCAATAAGCATAGACATTTCTACTCCAATCATAACAATCACATGCTACTAAACAGTCTGAGTGAATAGGTAAAAACCTTAAAATCAGAACAAAAGTGTGAAGGGTTCGAAACGTTGAAGCCATACTGGTCGCAATTGTCTTCAAAACCATATGAAGAATCGTTTTCATACCCACAGAACCAATGTTTTTTACTTCAAACGTCTACAAGACTGACTTGTTATAAAATCATTCCAAGCGCTGATTTTAAAATTATAATGGATGATTCATCATTTTTGTCTCTTAAACGTGGATAATTGTAAAACAAGTAGGTGTCCGTTTATTGCCTTATAAATGTAGTGTGTAGACTGACATCTTTATCTTCCATGAGAATGGAGGCAGACAAAATGCAAAGGATTGAAAGAAACGGGCCGATATACACAGATCAACAAGAAACTTCCTAACTTGCTAACAACAGTGTTAATCCCGAACCTATTATTCTAAACCTAAAAAGAATACAATCAATACAATACGACAACAACAGCTATTTAAGGATTTTTTTTTTCAAACTTTGCGCATAAACCCGGAATTTCCAAACTGAGTAACGATTGACCTTATTCCTAACCTAATTTTTCGAACAAAGTGTTTCCCGAAAAGGGGCAATTCATTAGCCTCATCATGAGATAATATTTCTAAATAGTACAAAAAAGAAGGTCGGAGCTAGCTAAAATATTTAAAAGAACTTATCTATCGACGGGGATGGTGATCCTGGCAGAAATCCTGTTAGTTTGCGCATAGTGTTTAGAAGGAACAGTTTGGAAATGGAAGTCCAACTATCCTGCAACTGAGCAGTAAACAGTTGGGAAGCAGACCTTACATTTGTTACCGTTATTGCGCAATCTTTACACCCTTAGATTCTGGGAGACCTTACTTGAGCCAGGGACGTGTAACTAGACACCTCCCTGCTTGAGCTATCCTTACGCAGGGCGTAATAAACGGACACCCGTTAAAATGCCAATTAATGTTATACAAGGTCTTACGTAATTGAGTATTCTTTTGCAATTGAAGAAACATAAAAAGTTAAATATTCGAAAAAAATCGTTTTAGTTAATACCGATTGTCAGGGGGTCAACTTTGGGTAGAGTCTTTGTCATAAGCTTTCTAAGAAAATCGAAGTAACGAGAGCTCACTTGCGAGAAGTTTAAAACGCACATTTTCCGTCTTCATGGTGAGAATATGATGAAATATCATTTGAAAGAAAGAGAACAAGTGATCTTTCCAAAATATAGTGGTACCTTTCTTGTATTCCTTTCATCTTCACTAAAAAGCTATAAAGAACTCTGGGCCGATATTCATAAAACCCTGCTAACTTAACAGCCAACTAGGCCTTAGCAGGCTGCCAAATGGCTAGTTGCCTGCTCCATAGTTGCCTGCTATTTTCCTATTCATAAAACCCTGCTAGGGACAGTGCTAGGTAGTTGTCAACTAAGATCGCTGCTAAGATTTAGTTGGTTGTTAGAGAACGTATTCTCTCACTTATCCCTCCTTTGATACTGGGAGTTTCCCAACATTAAGTTGCTTATTGTCTCGCTCTTGAAACTTCTTTAAGACGTGAATGTGTTTTGATACTGAAAACAAGGTCTCTGTCGTCTGAGCTGCTTCTCAAATACCGATCGTGATTATTTCACCCAACTGCCATTATATTGCCAGTCATGAAGGAAAAATTAAAAATTATTATCATTTTTAGTCGCACCCGTTCTTATTTCAGAAAAATGTAATGAAAACTTTTTGAAACTCTCATTTTGTGTCAATGCTTGCCCTTTAATCCGGAATTTACCAACATTTATTTTGTAAGGTTTAAACAGTATTTCAATGAGATAATCCCATTTCGATGTTAGGGACTCAAAGAATTTACATTAGCTGAACATTAATGGGCAGTCGTTTTATTTAAAATATTTGTTGAAGCTTAGCCCTCGTCGGCAAAATCCCTCGGTATTTGGATTACTTGGGTTGAAAGAAGCAGGCACTCATTAGAGATTGGAAGTCAGGAAAGACAAAGCATTTGGAATAAACTAAGGGACTTGTCAATCAAATTTGGTAACTTGAAAAGGGATTAAAGTATTTTCAAATACATATTGTAGGACAGATTTGGACTTTGGATCTCCTTCTGTAAGAACTCATTCTTTGTATATAGACTGCTGTGCAAGCAAGACCTCTAAGTCCACGGTGCTTACATAATTTAATGTACTGACAGTTTTTTAGTCTCAACATCGTAAACATAAATATTCAGAATGACGGATACACTAGAGAGCAAAAGAAACAAAAGAAAACCTAATTATTCTCACAATAAGAACTTATTCATAGCTGAAAAATATGACGAGTTCAAGGATGTCATAGACATGCAGTAAACACAAAGATGCGAACACCAACCGAAAGAAAGCTAACACTTTGCAGACTATTTACACTCAATATCAGGGAGGATTTCCAATAAACAATCGATCTCTTGAAGATATCAAAACCAAGTTAACAAAACTAAAATCCTAGTCAAAAGAGTGTGTTCAGCAACGCAAAAAAGCTCGGTATATAACGGGAGGAGGAAATCCTTTGCCAGAGCCCTCACCCGCCCAGCAGAATATTATTGATCTGTGACAGGACACGCCTGCCTTTCAAGGACTCGTTGGAGTTGAATCTGGGGATACGGTAAACCAGGATGAAGTCATCAATTTCTGATCATGTAAAATCCATCTTTAATTACACATCAACTTGTCCTTGTTCCAGCAACTTTACAAAGTTGTTAATTTTTCCAGATAATGCTCGTGAAACTCTGTTAATAACTCAACGGGATGTTGGTTGGGAGACTTGTATCTTGTCCCCAACAACCATTTGAAATGTTCCTGTTGCGTAATACTTTAATGGAACCAGCACCTGCTGATAAGGAAGTAATGCATGATTACGTCTAGTTGCATGGTCAATGTCGGGTGCTATTAAATCCATTATAAACATGATGCCTTCCCGTGAAAATCCATATCTCTTGATCAATTCATCATCAGTAAAAATATCAATTGGATTTCGCCTATCCCTGAAAACTATTTCCCTTCTCATTGCTCGGCGCAACTATACCAGTTCAACTTCAGAATTCGTCTAGCCATGCTTTCACTTCAGAGTCAAACATAGCAAGGAAGGATTTAGTTGTCAACTAGTGATTTAGAAGTACCCAAGATCACCTCTAAAGTTAGCAGACAACTTAGCAGTCAACTAAGCTTAACGGCATTTTATGAATAGCAGATAGTATCCAGCTAGGCTTAGCTGGCAGCTAAAGCCCAAGATAGTTGCCAACCAGGCTTAGCAGCGTTTTATGAATATCGACCCAGGTCTTCATTCTGTTTTATCTATTCACATACTTCTGCATCACTAACGAATGTGTACACTCGCGGCATGACATTGTGTTTGTTCTTGTATCGCGGTGCTGCAATATGCTAGGTACCCTCAGGCATTGCGTTTCAAGATGGCGGAATTACAGACGGGTTACGGGATCGGAGATTCGTAGCAAAAACAAATCGGTATAAACTGTCTCCGGTTCTCTTGTCTCTTGGTTTCTTGCACTGTTTGCAATAAAACGAATCGGACCCCAAAAGACAGAAACGGCCGCTACTTTACAATACCACGTTAGCATATGTAGTTCAAAATAAAAGCTTCTTTGTGTTTGCGGAATAAACGTCAATAGATGTTAAAGGTCTTGTTAAATGGAGCGAATTATTTTACAATTATTCCTTTATTGTGTGCCCAAGATGTGTTCTTTTACGTATCGTTTTACTCTTGTTGGTACTAAGACTCTTTCTTCACTCTTTCTTCATCATGGCAGAAATGTTTTGGCATTTTTTAGGGCGACTAATATTTTTAGAGTACTTACTTTTGTGAACTTTTGTTACAGCAGTTGCACGTATTGAACATTACTGTTCTTACGAAGAACCATATCAATGAAATGAAATGACAAAACACGCAAAGATGATGGCACATCAGTTCCATTCGTATGCAACCAAACCTACTTTAATTTTGTTGTAAAGGTGTTGCTCATTGGCGGTTTTCATAGCGGGGAGAGAAACGAAGGGGCATTTCCTAGTGGATTTTTAAAGTAAAGGTGCATCATTTCAACATTCATGACAATATTTTTAGGCATTAAAGGGTTGTCAGTTTAATTAATTTAATGCTGTACTTAATAACTCCCTTTCTTTTATGTAACATTTGTTCCAGATATTCGAACGCTACGTATTCTTCAATCTTCAATTTGCAATCACAACCGTTTGAGATATGTAAGATTTACACAGGGTTTCACATTTATATAAGCCTGTTCTCATTTAGCCTGCGTAGCAGACTCTAGAGTGACCGAAAGATCTCGCTCTCTCAAAATCATTATACACCCAGGTCTCTGATATATTATACAGAGTCTGAAAACTTACGTCCGGTTTCCATATACATGAATCCCGCATTTTGAGGGACAAATTAGTTGACATGAGATGGTCACATGGTACACGAAACAAGTATGATTAATGCATTTTTGTACATACAACTGATCCAACGTACGGCGAACAACTTAGATTTTGTACGTGGAAAATGTGTACCAGACCGTACGTTTGATGCATACATATTACCTATTACGCGATATATTATTCAGTATTTTAATTTTGGCCGTGACGTCATTTTTGGGAGTCGTAAATGAGATTCGTAAGAAAGTTGGCAGGCTGATATATACCGTAGGTTAGCCTTTGCCATGCAACTAAGTTGGAAACGGCGACTGCTTAGCGGTGAAGCTGTTTAAAGACTCGTACAGTATTATTTATAGTAAGATTAAAGTAAGATATTTATTTTTCAAAGAACTAGAAACGAATGAAACGAACACGCAATAGCCAGGCTAGTTTTTATTCCATGTGTGATCCTAACAAATATAGAAGCCAAATTTTTTTTTCTTTCGAGTAAGGCCTATTGGGCAACAATATTGTTGACGTGAGTAACGTTTTTGCTACAATTGTAAGCCTAACGTTAAACTTACCTGAAATAATACCTACAATCCCGGAAGGAAACAGATGGGACAATCGCCCCGCTCCCCCGTTCAATGTTGCAAATTTTTAAGATTTTGGGAATATGCTGTCGAGGACAACATTGAATTAGGGGGAGGGGAATTTGGAAAACTAGCGAGTCTATGTATACTTGTTGCTACATTTGTGCAAAAATGATTTTTGTCCAGGATTGCAGGTTTTTTATGTTTATGGCACGTGACTAGTTGAACATACAAACAAATGCAACATGCACTGTTGAAATACGTATATTCATTTCACCTTCAATTAAACATTTACGCATGGCACCTTTAGTTGTTTATAATGAATACAACATACTTTCGTTGTTTTTTGAGACCGCGTGTTTGGTCAAACGGAAGAGCATCTGCCTCCCACGAGGAAGGCCCGTGTTTGCTTCCCAGGTCCCATACCAAAGATACTGAAACAGTTCCCATACCAAAAATTACTTCCGAAAAAAGCAAAGATTGTCCTCCGAAGTACGTTAGAGCGCCTAACACCAGTTCCAAGCTCCAGCTATCTGGTTCACGTGCTTTCACCAATTTTGGAGTTTTAAGTATTTCTTTTTAGTTAAATTTCGTACTTCCCCTGAAGTCCTTGAATTTGCTTTTTAAATTATATAATTAACGTCAGAAGAACACCTTTAAGAAAAGGCTAAAGTACCATGCAGCAGTTCACGTCAATCATACTTATACCCCTTTCACACTGCTTTCAACGTTGAACCACCTTTTGAATCACCGTAGCATCAAACGGAAAACTGAAAATTTGATCACAAACCTTTCATGCTGCATCAATAATACACAGATGTACAGATGCGCTTGCCGACCCATAGCGGAACCTTTTTTAATGCCTGACGCCCAAATATAAGGGCATAAAGGCCGGCACTTTTTTCCAGGTTCCCGTGTATGCAATTTGCTCGTGTCTACTGGAACATAAAAAGAGGCGTCGATGATTTCTCTTACATTTCTGATGTTCCTCAAGCGACTCGGACTATTCAGAAACGGAATTATTTGCAGTTGCAGTACAATCGAGCACGTATCTGGGAGGGGGTGGATGGATTAAGAGCGGGCACAGAGAGGCCGCTACCGAAGACATCGTTCGCGAATGATGCAGCTCGAGTTTCATAGGAGTCCATGTTTGGTTTTGATAACAAATGCTTTCGTGACAATTTCCACATGTCAGTATGGTATTGTATGCTGCCAAGCCGCCAAATTTGAACATTTGGTAATTGTTGGGCAGCTTCGGGATGATTTCGTGACAAATTTATGACCGTTCGTTCACCGTCTCTAAAGGGTGACCTTAAATGTCCCGGTTATTATTGCGCCTTTCATTCTACAATTTTGCCTGGAATTGATGATATGATAACTTACGAAGTAATTCTGGTAAGTTCCATAGTTTTCTTGTGCGTCATTGAAAGTACACAGAATAAAGCAGCCATTCTTTTTACCAAGTGTACGTTTCCTTAAGCGGCTAAAATTCAAAATTATGTGACGTCATTAAAGCTTAATTTATTGTAGTTATCCCGAGGTGACACCCTTATAGATGCCATCTTGGCTCATTGCTTAATTTCCTTCAGGAAGATTGTTAAAATGCATATTCTTGAACACTGTTTAGATAAAAACCATTCAGTGAACTAATGGCACATGTGGTTAGAGTTGTGTTAATCTATGTTCGAAATTTGTGATTCCGTCATCCTGCTGTTTAAATCGAGTTAACATTGTTCTTCTTTTGCTAATCGTTTTGAAAAAAGCCAGCGGACCACAAAGAAATTCTCATGTAACTGTTGAGATAATCATTTCTTCCAAAAAAGAAGACGATACGGCAGATTTCTAAAAGATTTTAAAAATGTAGAAAAGAGAAGGAACAATGAGAAATTCAAAAATTTTCTTTGGAAAGTTCTAAAGCTACCAAATGTAATGATTTGGATCTCTTTGCAACGGCGTTTAGTTATGTTCTAGTGAAACATTGCACGATACCGATGGAAATACAGGCCTATGGTTACGTTTATTTCAATGGATGTTATACTGGTAGAGTATTTAGTAACACATTGAACCAGAGCTGTGTAACCGATTTAACGAATGTTGTACCCAGCCAGCCTGGTACCAGTTTGGATGAGTCTGGGTGAGACTGGTTACCTAATCGTGCATACTAACAGCTAAAATAGGTTCAAAATCTGTCATTAGCTTTAGAATTTTTCCCCCAATATAAGCTTCATATGGTTAAAAGTGGCGAATTTTGACATTTCCTATAGATACTCCATACAGTAAATAACCAAAGCCAACTCTGTTAATCAGCCAGCATACTACCTAATTTTGCTCTTGAAAGGCATAAACTTAAAAAAGCAAATTATTCTTTAAAACCTTAACGAAAAACGAAGTTTATTTCATTAAATTCCGAAATTTCAATTTCAATTTTGCACCATCACGGTTGTCATTAATTGAGGACCGAACTTCTACAGATTTGAAATTTATTAGGGGTCTCATTTCCTCTCACTTTAATTTGCCCTGCTTTCCAATTTTTTTTTCATATGAAAGTTTTACTTATTAGAGATATAATTCATTTCCTCAAGAAGTAAATTTTTGATAAATGTCAAAATCCAGGTTTGTAGGCCAGATTTCTTTGTTTAACAATTGTTATAGGTAAAGCTGTATGATGAAATCATTTTGAATCCATGTTGACTTCACATAAAATTTTGCAATCACCTTCAAAGATCTTTCATTTCGCTAATGGATGCATATTCTTCGTGAGATATTTATGAGTTACACTAACATGGAAAGTAACATTATTTCTTTTTTTCAAAATTCGCATATTTCTGCTACTTGCCTTCAGAACTGCAATTTGCAAATTCAAATGACGGGGGGGGGGGGGGGGGAGGGGGCGAAATTGAACTTTCCTTCGAATAACGTTGCAGGAAATCTTTTCATTCTTTGGATTATCGTGACATTTATGACAAAAAAAGTTGTTACAAACTTTCATTTTAAAAACAAACATGTTGTGATAACCTAGGACAATTAGAGTAGCTCTGTGCCTGCACTTTGTGATATCGCTTCACTTACTTATATTTACTCCTTTTTATTAAACTTCATAATCAAAGACACAAAGTTCATTGGAAGTAAAAGGACCATGCTCAAAATGTAGCCATCTCCTTTCCCAATATTTTTTTTTTTTTTTTTTTTTGGTGTGCGTCTTAAACCTTAAAAATGTCTTGTAAGTAAGGTTCACGATTCGATTTCAATGGAGGATGGTTATCCAAAGACTTTTCAAAATGTAACTTACCGCCGTTGTGCCTTATGGTATGCATTAAAACAGTAGTGGTGATAGCAATACAGCGCCCCATATATGAAAGAAAAAATATAAAGCTTGATTCTTCCATGAAGTTTTGAGCTGAGGCTTAAAAACCAATCTTACCTTTACTTTCATCTAAAATATTATTCAAGGAGCAGCCGCCGCTTCCTTAAAAGCCAGTCTTACCTTTACTTTCATCTACAACCGCCACTCGCATTACCATCGCCACTGTCGTTGTCGTGTCACATTCGCCATCGCCGTCACCTTCAACCCGCCGGGGCCGGCATCGTCATCGTCAGCCTCAACAATCGTCACGGCCATTGCCATCACCATCGTCGTCGCCATCGTCATCCAACATCATCTTCATTTTGAAAATTTTCTTTAAGTGACTATTATTATAGTAAATTACTTTTTAAGTAAAATGACTTCTTTTCAAATTGTCAAGTTAATCAGAGCTGTTCAACTTTATCTTATTAGAGTCCATAATATCATTTTCTTCAGTCTCGTCCGAAAAGACACTCTCTAGAGACCTTTCAGATTCAATTTAGTTATAATGACAGATGTTTCAGACCAAATTTTACTGTAGGCAGCAAAAACTGATAGTGTTCAATACTGGCTGGTGTTTATTATGTAGTCATGAAATTTCGAACAGTCATAATTATTTGAAACAGTGTCACTCCGACAGAGGTAGCAAAGCAAAGTTAGGATTCTCAATTTAGAGCAGGCTCTGTCAGTCCAACTATTTTTTCGCCCATTATATTAACAGTGTCCCCTATAACAATAATAGGCTCTGTTTTTTAATCGTCTCATAGAATTCGAGCGGCCTTGCATACGCGCCCCCATTAGATCTATCCGTCGGAACGATTTCCAGAGGTAAACCACAGAGGCGGTAATAGCCATTCTAAAGGGAGCGATGCAATTTAAACGAAATCCGTCAAAAGGGCTACACAAAGGCTTAATTAAATGTGGGTCACTGCCACTTTTAAACTGACTGTTATGAATTATTTGCATGTAAATATGAAATTATAAAAAAAAACTATCAGTCTACATGGCTTCAGTTATCAAGTACTCCTTATACCTTTAATTTGATACCTTGAAGGGAAAGGTACCAAAATACGTTCAACATAAGATAGGTATTATGGTTCACATATGCTTTAGAAAATACAGTGAGTAATTATTGGCCAATATCATTCCCAATAAATGATAAAAATTTAAAAAAATTTGGGCATTAGGTTAACCAAACTCTCCTGGAAGTAACGCGTCCACCGCACGTTGCCCAACAAAAGATCAGCGCTTTGACTAAAAGGTAAGTCCAATTTAGGGGATTACTTAAAAGACATTTTAAACGTTTAACACACACACAGCAAAATAATTATTGGGAAAGGAGATGGTTACATTTTGAGCATGGTCCGTTTACTTCCAATGAACTTTATGTCTTTGATTATGCAGTTTAACAAAAGGAGTAAATATAAGTAAGTGAAGCGATATCACAAAGAGCAGGCAGAGAGCTTCTTTGGACCCATGCGGAGAGCTCGGCTGTCATCCGTCTTTACTTTATCACGCGAGTAGCTACCCGAAATTTCGGACACATCAACGAGAGAGAGAATAGTTTAACGGGGTCAATCGCCTACGGAAGCTGATGCGGGGCGTGCTACGTCCGCTTTTCCGCCCACTCCCGAGGCACAACGGTAAGGGGTTAATTGCCCTAAGTTATCACAACATGTTGGGTTGGAAATGAATGTTTGTAACAAATTTTTTGTCATGAATGTCACGATAATCTAAAGAATGAAATGCTTTCCTGCAACGTTATTCGAAAGAAAGGTCAGTCTGCCAACTCCCTTAATTTCAATTGCAAATTGCAGTTCTGAAGGCAAGTAGCCGGAAGATACAAATTTTGAAAAAAAGAAATGATGTTACTTTCCATGATAGTTTATCTCATGAATATTCCACGAAGGTTATGCATCAATTAGCGAAATGAAAGATCTCTCAAGCTGATTTCAAAGATTTATGTAAATTCAACATGGAATCAAAATGATTTTATCATGATACAGCTTCACCTATTACAATTGTTAAACAAACAAATCTGGCTTACGAACCTGGTTATTTGACATATATCAAAAATTTACTTTTTGAGGTAATGAACTATATCTCTAATAAAAAAAACCTTTCATACGAAAAAAATTAGAAAGCAGGGAAAATTAAAGTGAGGGGAAATGAGAATACAAGTAAATTTCAAATCTGTAGAAGTTCGGTCTTCAATTAATAACAATGGTGCTAAATGGAATAGAGAAATATGAGGTTTTTGCACTTTCCTATTCAAACGAAAAAAAGAAATAATCAGTCAATATAAGCACTTAGCTCCACGGAGCAGTGATCGCATTTCAATGAAACATTCATGCTGGAAATTCTGAATAAATGTTAGTGGTGAACCTCTGATTCTCTCCAAAATTTAAGTGAAGTGACGTTAGCTCGGGATTTAAGTAATAAACAGCAACTGTTGCAGAAGCGATATGAATGAAATACGACTTAAATATATTTACACATGAATGTCTTTTGGCTGATTTTCTTTTGCTGAATTTTCTTTAGTTTATTTTCCTGTTATTCCTTCAACTGAAAATTTTGAACGACAACATCGCTCATTGATAAGGTTCCCCTAATTCCCTTTTAGACGTCAAACACACTTACCGATTAGAGAACGTTCGTGCACTCTGTGAAATAAAATTAACGATGGTCTTCTTAAACTCACTTGGGTTCAAACACAACTTTCCGTTGTCTTTGGGACGGTATGTCATTCAGCAAACGTAATGTACTTCTGTGCCTTTGATATTTGAATTCCTAGGCATTGCCGGATTACAAATGCAAACATAATTCTTTAATTAACTTTACTGTAATATTTCTCCATTAATTTAAGTTTTTTTTTTCTTTCTATTGGTACCTATAGCCAGCTTTAAGACTGGTATTACCAGATGACTTACGAGGAGTCTTTGTTGACCACATTTGTAGTGTGTTTGTCAGAAACCTTTTGGTAGTTACTGTCTTGTATCGAACAAATTTAGTTAGTGCTGGAGACATTTAACGCCATATAGTTTCACGCAAATTCGTCGAATGTCGAACACTATTAGAAAAACCGGCAAAAAGCCAAAAATAGTAGGTATTTGGAAACATAGCAGAACATTTCCCGGACAAATTTTTAAGCAAGCTTGACAAAATTTATTGATAATTTTTATGCAATATTTGAGGGAAATCATGATGTCGTGCCCAACATTTTCAAGTTTCTTGCTCAACAATTCAACATGTGATAGGTTTTTTTCAACTGTTTCAAGAATGAGCATAATTCGTTACTCTTCAGTCTTTGATATCTTCTAGAGGAGAAGTTTTCCCAAGAATATTACTCCTTTTTACTAAAAGGTTCAATGAGAAATTCTTCATGTTACTCAAATAGATCATTTAATGAGGTGCTAACCTAACGGGAAATGCACTTCAATCAAAAGATTCCGTAAGTTGAAAGACTCAATTTACTTCTTTAGTTTCCGCCGTAGTTCCCAATTTTAAACACTATGAAAATCAAGAGGCATATTAACGGAATGGTAAAAAGCGTAACGGTAATCATAGCAAACAACCTCGATTCCTCGGTGTCATTTTTCAGTTCCATTGTTGTGGTTGTCTTGTATTGAGAAGAAAATGTCTCATTCGGTAAAGTGACGTGATTCTCACAGTAAGTACTTAGGTTAGTGTCCCTTAGGTCAATTCCATGAAATTTCAACGGTTTCTTGCAAGTAAACGAAAACTGAAAAAATGAGGATTTGTCGATCCACTGGTAGATAAAGAGCAAACTGCAATCACAAGAAATGGGATTCCCTCGAAAGTCAAATTAAAATCTTGTGCGGTAATTAACTGTACTGGAATTTTCGTTAAGTTATTATGGGTAAGATGTAAAGATCTAATTGAATATAAACCTGCGAAAGCCCCATCATCAACTTCTGTTATTTTATTACCTCTCAGATAAAGATATTTCAAAAGGGGTAAGCTTGAGAAGTAACCTCTTCCGACAAACGTTATTAAATTATTATCAAGGTTTAGAAGTTCTGTTTTCGGCATGTTTGGGAAACAAACCACTGGTACTGACGTAAGGTTGTCATTTGTAAATAAAACATGGAGAAGATGGTCAAGCGAAAACGAATAATTACTTGGAAGTACTTCTTCGATGTGATTCCCTTTAAAATTTAAAGACTTGAGATTTCGTAAATATACGAAAATGTCCATTGGTACCGAGTACAATACATTTGATTGAAATTCAATTTGTATAAGAGCTGTGTTCTTTGAAAAAACAGATACTGGGATGAAACTTAGAGAGTTGTTATTCAGATTAAGAATTTCTAGATTACGCAGGTTGACGAAAGTCGAATTTTTAAGATCGTTAACCTCATTTCCATCCAACTGAATTTCTTTCAGCAACTCGTTTGTAGCAAAAGCTTTGGAATCGATGGACACGATGACATTTCTGATTAGGTCAATAAATCGTAACTTCGTGTTATTGAGAAAACCATGAGCTGGTATGTACCGTATTCGGTTAAAGCTAAGTGTGAGTCTTGTCAATTCAGTCAATATTTGAATAGCGGAAACAGGGATCTCTTCTAGTTTATTTCTCCCCACTTCAAGCGTTGTAATCGTCCTTACGTCTTTGAAACTTCCGTTTTGCAGTTTACCAATACTATTTCCGTTCAAATAAAGGCGTTGCAGTTGAGTTAGATTTTTTAATGGTTCCTCGACTCCATTTCGTGTAGAAGATAAATTAATATCGTGAATCCTGAGATTTGTAATCAGATGTGGCAAACTCAGAATGGTATTATTGTTTCCAACTTTGTCTCCATAGCAATAAGCATAGACATTTCCACCCCAATCGACACAACGACATGCCACTAAACAGTCTGAGTGAATAGGTAAAAACCTTAAAATCAGAACAAAAGTGTGAAGGGTTCGAAACGTTGAAGCCATACTGGTCGCAATTGTCTTCAAAAGCATAAAGAATCGTTTTTATACCCACAGAACCAATGTCTTTTACTTCAAACGTCAACAAGACTGACTTGTTATAAAATCATCCCAAGCGCTGCTTTCAAAATTATACCGGAAAAGGGATGATTCATCATTTTTGTCTCTTAAACGCGGATTATTGTAAAACAGGTAGGAAGCCGTTTGACGCCTTATAAATGCAGTGTGTAGACTGACATCTTAATCTTTCAGGAGAATTGAGGCAGACAAAATGTACAGATCAACAAGAAACTTCCTAACTTGCTAACAACAGTGTTATTCCGTGACCTATTATTCTTATAATCCCTAACCTAATATTCTAAACCCGACACAATACAATCGATGCAATACTATGACAACAGCTGTTCAAGGCCTTTTTTTCAAACATTGCACATAATCCCGAAATTTCCAAACTGAGTGACGATTGACCTTATTCCTAGCCTAATTTTCGAACCTAATTTTCGAACAAAGTGTTTCCCCCAAAAAGGGGAATTAATTAGCCTCATAATGAGATAATTTTTCTAAATAGTACAAAAAAGAAAATCGGAGCTAGCGAAAATATTTAATAGAACTCATCTATCGACGGGGATGGTGATCCTGGCAGAAATCCTGTTAGTTCGCGCATAGTGTTTAGAAGGAACAGTTTGAAAATGAAAGTCCAACTATCCTGTAACTGAACAGTGAACAGTTGGGAAGCAGACCTCACATTTGTCTTTACACCCTAAGCACTCGCAGTGAGGAGATTCTTGGAGACCTTACTTGAGCGAGGGACGTGTAACAAGACACCTCCCTGCTTGAGCTATCCTTTCGCAGGGCGTAATAAACGGACACACGTTAAAAATGTCAATTAATCTTATTCAAGGTCTTACGTAATTGAGTATTCTTTTGCCATTGGAGAAACATAAAAAGGTAAATATTCGAAAAAAAATCGTTTTAGTTAATAGCGATTGTAATGGGGGGACAACTTTGGGTAGAGTCTTTGTCATAAGCTTTCTGAGAAAAGCGAAGTTACGAGAGCTCACTTGCGAGAAATTTAAAATGCACATTTTCCGTCTTCAAGGTGAGAATATGATGAAATATCATTTAAAAGGAAGAAAACAAGTGATCTTTCCAAAATATAGTGGTCCCTTTCTTGTTTTCATTTCATCTTCACTAAATAGCTATAAAGAACTCCGGCCTTTGTTCTGTTTTATCTATTCGCATACTTCTGCATCACTAATGTATGTGTATACTCGAGGCATGATATGTGTTTGTTCTTGTATCGCGGTGCTGCAATATGCTAGGTACCATCAGGCATTGCGTTTCAAGATGGCGGAATTACAGACGTGTAATGGATCGGAGATTCGTAGCATAAACAAATCGGTATAAACTGTCTCAGGGTAAAATTGGAAAAAAAATTATGAACGAAACTATGTGGGAAAGTATATTTCGTGTTTAAATTTGAACATTTGGTAATTGTTGGGCAGCTTCGGCATGATTTCGTGACAAATTCATAACCGTTCGTTCACCGTCTCTAAAGGGTGACCTTAAATGTCTCGGTGATTCTTGCGCCTTTCAGTCGACATTTTTGTCTGGAATTGATGATATGATAACTTACAAAAAAATTCTGGTAAGTTTCGAAGTTTTCTTTTGCGTCATTGAAAGTACACAGAATAAAGCAGCCATTCTTTCTACCAAGTGTACGTTTCCTACTGTGGCTAAAATTCAAAATTATGTCACGTCATTGGAGGTTAATTTATTTTAGTTATCCCGAGGTCAGCTTCCCAACTGTATAAGATTGTTTTCCATAAGTTGTCAGAATGCGTAGCGGATCCTTGTTATCGTAAATTAAGTAAATTAATATTTTTTCAAAAACATTTTGTCATGATCGTGATAATGCTTTCATTTTCAAAGCCTTTTTTGTCAGAAGTCGGATATTCAGACCTTCGTGCATTGAATTACCTTACACTATGTCAAAATGCCAAGGAATAATTAAATTTATTTTCATTTGCGTGACGTATCGTCCTACGGTGGGATTGGTCGCTTAAGTCAGGTTGGTTTTTTGCAGTTTTCAAATCGGACCCCAAAAGACAGAAACGGCCGCTACTTTACAGTACCACGTTAGCATATGTATTTCAAAATAAAAGCTTCTTTTTGGTTGCGGAATAAACGTCAATGGATGTTATAGGTCTTGTTAAATGGAGCGAATCATTTTACAATTATTCCTGTATTGTGTGCCCAAGATGTGTTCTTTAACGTATCGTTTTACTCTTGTTGGTACTAAGACTCTTTCTTCACTCTTTCTTCATCATGGCAGACATGTTTTGGCATTTTTAGGGCGACTAATATTTTTAGAGTACTTACTTTTGTGAACTTTTGTTACAGCAGTTGCACATATTGAACATTACTGTTCTTACGAAGAACCATATCAATGAAATGAAATGACAAAACACCCAAAGATGATGGCAAATCAGTTCCATTTGTATGCAACCAAACCTAATTTAATTTTGTTGTAAAGGTGTTGCTCATTGGCGGTTTTCATAGCGGGGAGAGAAACGAAGGGGCATTTCCCAGTGGATTTTTAAAGTAAAGGTGCATCATTTCAACATTCATCACAATATTTCTAGGCATTAAAGGGTTGTCAGTTTAATTAATTTTATGCTGTACTGAATAACTCCCTTCCTTTTATGTAACATTTGTTCCAGATATTCGAACGCTACGTATTCTTCAATCTTCAATTTGTAATCACAACCGTTTGAGATATGTAAGATGTACACGGGGTTTCACATTTATATAAGCCTGTTCTTATTTAGCCTGCGGAGCAGACCCTAGAGTGACCGAAAGATCTCGCTCTCTCAAAATCATTATACACCCAGGTCTCTGATATAGTATACAGAGTCTGAAAACCTACGTCCGGTTTCCATTTACAGGAATCCCACATTTTGAGGGACAAATTAGTTGACATGAGATGGGCACATGGTACACGAAACAAGTATGATTAATGCATTTTTGTACATACAACTGATCCAACGTACGGTGAACAACTTAGCTTTTGTACGTGGAAAATGTGTACCAGACCGTACGTTTGATGCATACATATTACCTATTACGCGATATATTATTCAGTATTTTAATTTTGGCCGTGACGTCATTTTTGGGAGTCGTAAATGAGATTCGTAAGAAAGTTGGCAGGCTGATATATACCGTAGGTTAGCCTTTGCCATGCAACTTAGTTGGAAACGGCGACTGCTTAGCGGTGAAGCTGTTTAAAGACTCGTACAGTACTATTTATAGTAAGATTAAAGTAAGATATTTATTTTTCAAAGAACTAGAATCGAATGAACGAACACGCAATAGCCAGGCTAGTTTTTATTCCATGTGTGATCCTAACAAATATAGAATCCCCCCCCCCCCCAATTTTTTTGTCGAGTAAGGCCTATTGGGCAACAATATTGTTGACGTGAGTAACGTTTTTGCTACAATTGTAAGCCTAACGTTAAACTTACCTGAAATAATACCTACAATCCTGGACGGAAATAGATGGGACAATCGCCCCGCTCCCCACGTTAAATGTTGGAAATTTTTGAAATTTTGGGAATATGTTGTCGAGGACAACATTGAATTAGGGGGAGGGGAATTTGGAAAACTAGCGAGTCTATGTATACTTGTTGCTACATTTGTGCAAAAATGATTTTTGTCCAGGATTGCAGGTTTTTTATGTTTATGGCACGTGACCAGTTGAACATACAAACAAATGCAACATGCACTGTTGAAATACGTATATTCATTTCACCTACAATTAGACATTTACGCATGGCACCTTTAGTTGTTTATAATGAATACAACATACTTTCGTTGTTTTTTGAGACCGCGTGTTTGGTCAAACGAAAGTGCCTCTGCCTCCTACGAGGAAGGCCCGTGTTTGCTTCCCAGGTCCGATACCAAAGACGCTAAAACAGTTCCCACACCAAAAATTACTTCCGAAAGAAGCAAAGATTGTCCTCCGAAGTACTTTAGAGCCCCTAACACCAGTTCCAAGCTCCAGCTATCTGGTTCACGTGCTTTCACCAATTTTGGAGGTTTAAGTTTTTCTTTTTAGTTAAATTTCGTACTTCTCCTGAAGCCCTTGAATTTGCTTTTTAAATTATATAATTAATGTCAGCAGAACACCTTTAAGAAAAGGATAAAGTACCATGCAGCAGTTCACGTCAATCATACTTATACCCCTTTCACACTGTTTTCAACGTTGAACCACCTTTTGAATCACCGTAGCATTAAACGGAAAATTGAAAATTTAAACTCAAACCTTTCATGCTGCATCAAGAATACACAGATCAACAGATGCGCTTGCCGACCCATAGCGGAACCTTTTTAATGCCTGGCGCCCAAATATAAGGACATAAAGGCCGGCACTTTTTCCAGGTTCCCGTGTATGCAATTTTCTCGTGTCTACTTAAACATAAAAAGGGGCTACGATGATTTCTCTGACATTTCTGATGTTCCTCAAGCGACTCGGACTATTCAGAAACGGAATTATTTGCAGTTTCAGTACAATCGAGCAGGTATCTGGGAGGGGGTGGATGGATTAAGAGCGGGCACAGAGAGGCCGCTACCGAAGACATCGTTCGCGAATGATGCAGCTCGAGTTTCATAGGAGTCCATGTTTGGTTTTGATAACAAATACCTTCTTGACAATTTCCACATGTCAGTATGGTGTTGTATGCTGCCGAGTCCGCCAAATTTGAACATTTGGTAATTGTTGGGCAGCTTCGGGATGATTTCGTGACAAATTTATGACCGTTCGTTCACCGTCTCTAAAGGGTGACCTTAAATGTCCCGGTGATTATTGCGCCTTTCATTCTACAATTTTGCCTGGAATTGATGATATGATAACTTACGAAGTAATTCTGGTAAGTTCCATAGTTTTCATGTGCGTCATTGAAAGTACACAGAATAAAGCAGCCGTTCTTTTTACCAAGTGTACGTTTCCTTAAGCGGCTAAAATTCAAAATTATGTGACGTCATTAAAGCTTAATTTATTGTAGTTATCCCGAGGTGTCACCCTTATAGATGCCATCTTGGGGCATTGCTTAATTTCCTTCAGGAAGATTGCTAAAATGCATATTTTTGAACACTGTTTAAATAAAAACCTTTCAGTGAACTAATGGCACATGTGGTTAGAGTTGTGTTAATCTTTGTTCGAAATTTGTGATTCCGTCATCCTGCTGTTTAAATCGAGTTAACATTGTTCTTCTTTTGCTAATCGTTTTGAAAAAAGCCAGCGGACCACAAAGAAATTCTCATTTAACTGTTGAGATAATCATTTCTTCCAAAAAAGAAGACGATACGGCAGATTTCTAAAAGATTTTAAAAATGTAGAAAAGAGAAGGAACAATGAGAAATTCAAAAATTTTCTTTGAAAAGTTCTAAAGCTACCAAATGTAATGATTTGGATCTCTTTGCAACGGCGTTTAGTTATGTTATAGTGAAACATTGCACGATACCGATGGAAATACAGGCCTATGGTTACGTTTATTTCAATAGATGTTATACTGGTAGAGTATTTAGTAACACATTGAACCGGAGCTGTGTAACCGATTTAACGAATGTTGTACCCAGCCAGCCTGGTACCAGTTTGGGTGAGTCTGTGTGAGACTGGTTACCTAATCGTGCATATTAACAGCTAAAATAGGTTCAAAATCTGTCATTAGCTTTAGAATTTTTCCCCCAATATAAGCTTCATATGGTTAAAAGTGGCGAATTTTGACATTTCCTATAGATACTCCATACAGTAAATGACAAAAGCCAACTCTGTTAATCAGCCAGCATACTACCTAATTTTG
This sequence comes from Holothuria scabra, assembly GCA_037179385.1. Lineage (NCBI taxonomy): Eukaryota > Metazoa > Echinodermata > Holothuroidea > Aspidochirotida > Holothuriidae > Holothuria > Holothuria scabra. The sequence continues at coordinate 19,867,426 of CM074200.1, forward strand.
CTCTTGAAAGGCATAAACTTAAAAAAGCCAATTATTCTTTAAAACATTAACGAAAAACGAAGTTTATTTCATTAAATTCCGAAATTTCAATTTCAATTTTGCACAATCACGGTTGTCATTAATTGAGGACCGAACTTCTACAGATTTGAAATTTTTTCGGGGTCTCATTTCCTCTCACTTTAATTTGCCCTGCTTTCCAGTTTTTTTTTCATATGAAAGTTTTCCTTATTAGAGACATAATTCATTTCCTCAAGAAGTAAATTTTTGATAAATGTCAAAATCCAGGTTTGTAGGCCAGATTTCTTTGTTTAACAATTGTTATAGGTAAAGCTGTATGATGAAATCATTTTGAATCCATGTTGACTTCACATAAATTTTTGCAATCAGCTTCAAAGATCTTTCATTTCGCTAATGGATGCATATTCTTCGTGAGATATTTATGAGTTAAACTATCATGGAAAGTAACATTATTTCTTTTTTTCAAAATTTGCATATTTCCGCTACTTGCCTTCAGAATTGCAATTTGCAAATTCAAATGACGGGGGAAGGGGGGGGGGGCGAAATTGAACTTTCCTTCGAATAACGTTGCATGAAATCTTTTCATTCTTTGGATTATCGTGACATTTATGACAAAAAAAGTTGTTACAAACTTTCATTTTAAAAACAAACATGTTGTGATAACCTAGGACAATTAGAGTAGCTCTGTGCCTGCACTTTGTGATATCGCTTCACTTACTTATATTTACTCCTTTTTATTAAACTTCATAATCAAAGACACAAAGTTCATTGGAAGTAAAAGGACCATGCTCAAAATGTAGCCATCTCCTTTCCCAATATTTTTTTTTTTTTTTTTTGGTGTGCGTCTTAAACCTTAAAAATGTCTTGTAAGTAAGGTTCACGATTCGGCTTCAATGCAGGATGGTTATCCAAAGACTTTTCAAAATGGAACTTACCGCCGTTGTGCCTTATGGTATGCATTAAAACAGTAGTAGTGGTGATAGCAATACAGCGCCCCATATATGAAAGAAAAAATATAAAGCTTGATTCTTCCATGAAGTTTTGAGCTGAGGCTTAAAAACCAATCTTACCTTTACTTTCATCTACAATATTATTCAAGGAGCAGCCGCTGCTTCCTTAAAAGCCAGTCTTACCTTTACTTTCATCTACAACCGCCACTCGCATTACCATCGCCAATGTCGTTGTCGTGTCACATTCGCCATCGCCGTCACCTTCAACCCGCCGGGGCCGGCATCGTCATCGTCAGCCTCAACAATCGTCACGGCCATTGCCATCACCATCGTCGTCGCCATCGTCATCCAACATCATCTTCATTTTGAAAATTTTCTTTAAGTGACTATTATTATAGTAAATTACTTTTTAAGTAAAATGACTTCTTTTCAAATTGTCAAGTTAATCAGAGCTGTTCAACCTTATCTCATTAGAGTCCATAATATCATTTTCTTCAGTCTCGTCCGAAAAGACACTCTCTAGAGACCTTTCAGATTCAATTTAGTTATAATGACAGATGTTTCAGACCAAATTTTACTGTAGGCAGCAAAAACTGATAGTGTTCAATACTGGCTGGTGTTTATTATGTAGTCATGAAATTTCGAACAGTCATAATTATTTGAAACAGTGTCACTCCGACAGAGGTAGCAAAGCAAAGTCAGGATTCTCAATTTAGAGCAGACTCTGTCAGTCCAACTATTTTTTCGCCCATTATATTAACACTGTCCCCTATAACAATAATAGGCTCTGTTTTTTAATCGTCTCATAGAATTCGAGCGGCCTTGCATACGCGCCCCCATTAGATCTATCCGTCGGAACGATTTCCAGGGGTAAACCACAGAGGCGGTAATAGCCATTCTAAAGGGAGCGATGCAATTTAAACGAAATCCGTCAAAAGGGCTACACAAAGGCTTAATTAAGTTAGGGTCACTGCCACTTTTAAACTGACTGTTATGAATTATTTGCATGTAAATATGAAATTATAAAAAAAAAACTATCAGTCTACATGGCTTCAGTTATCAAGTACTCCTTATACCTTTAATTTGATACCTTGAAGGGAAAGGTACCATAATACGTTCAACATAAGATAGGTATTATGGTTCACATATGCTTTAGAAAATACAGTGTGTAATTATTGGCCAATATCATTCCCAATAAATGATAAAAATTTAAAAAAAATTGGGCATTAGGTTAACCAAACTCTCCTGGAAGTAACGCGTCCACCGCACGTTGTCGAACAAAAGATCAGCGCTTTGACTAAAAGGTAAGTCCAATTTAGGGGATTACTTAAAAGACATTTTAAACGTTTAACACACACACACAGCAAAATAATTATTGGGAAAGGATATGGTTACATTTTGAGCATGGTCCGTTTACTTCCAATGAACTTCATGTCTTTGATTATGCAGTTTAACAAAAGGAGTAAATATAAGTAAGTGAAGCGATATCACAAAGAGCAGGCAGGGAGCTTCTTTGGACCCATGCGGAGAGCTCGGCTGTCATCCGTCTTTACTTTATCACGCGAGTAGCTACCCGAAATTTCGGACACATCAACGAGAGAGACATTAGTTTAAGGTCACGGGGTCAATCGCCTACGGAAGCTGATGCGGGGCGTGCTACGTCCGCTTTTCCGCCCACTCCCGAGGCACAACGGTAAGGGGTTAATTGCCCTAAGTTATCACAACATGTTGGGTTGGAGATGAATGTTTGTAACAATTTTTTTGTCATGAATGTCACGATAATCTAAAGAATGAAATGCTTTCCTGCAACGTTATTCGAAAGAAAGGTCAGTTCCGCCAACTCCCTTCATTTCAATTGCAAATTGCAGTTCTGAAGGCAAGTAGCAGGAAGATACAAATTTTGAAAAAAAAGAAATGATGTTACTTTCCATGATAGTGTATCTCATGAATATTCCACGAAGGTTATGCATCAATTAGCGAAATGAAAGATCTCTCAAGCTGATTTCAAAGATTTATGTAAATTCAACATGGAATCAAAATGATTTTATCATACAGCTTCACCTATTACAATTGTTAAACAAACAAATCTGGCTTACGAACCTGGTTATTTGACATATATCAAAAATTTACTTTTTGAGGTAATGAACTATATCTCTAATAAAAAGACCTTTCATACGAAAAAAAATTAGAAAGCAGGGAAAATTAAAGTGAGGGGAAATGAGAATACAAGTAAATTTCAAATCTGTAGAAGTTCGGTCTTCAATTAATGACAATGGTGCAAAATGGAATAGAGAAATATGAGGTTTTTGCACTTTCCTATTCAAACGAAAAAAGAAATAATCAGTCAATATAAGCACTTAGTCTCCACGGAGCAGTGATCGCATTTCAATGAAACATTCATGCTGGAAATTCTGAATAAATGTTAGTGGTGAACCTCTGATTCTCTCCAAAAATTTAAGTGAAGTGATGTTAGCTCGGGGTTTGAGTAATATACAGCAACTGTTGCAAAAGCAATATGAATGAAATACGACTTAAATATATTTACACATGAATTCCTTCTGGCTGATTTTCTTTTTGCTGAATTTTCTTTAGTTTATTTTCCTGTTATTCCTTCAACTGAAAATTTTGAACGACAACATGGCTCATTGATAAGGTTCCCCTAATTCCCTTTTAGACGTCAAACACACTTACCGATTAGAGAACGTTCGTGCACTCTGTGAAATAAAATTAACGATGGTCTTCTTAAACTCACTTGGGTTCAAACACAACTCTCCGTTGTCTTTGGGACGGTATGTCATTCAGCAAACGTAATGTACTTCTGTGCCTTTGATATTTGAATTCCTAGGCATTGCCGGATTACAAATGCAAACATAATTCTTTAATTAACTTTACTGAAATATTTCTCCATTAATTTAAGTTTTTTTTTCTTTCTATTGGTACCTATGGCCAGCTTTAAGACTGGTATTACCAGATGACTTACGAGGAGTCTTTGTTGACCACATTTGTAGTGTGTTTGTCAGAAACCTTTTGGTAGTTACTGTCTTGTATCGAACAAATTTAGTTAGTGCTGGAGACATTTAACGTCATATAGTTTCAAGCAAATTCGTCGAATGTCGAACACTGTTAGAAAAACCGGCAAAAAGCCAAAAAAAAGTAGGTATTTGGAAACATAGCAGAACATTTCCTCGACAAATTTTTAAGCAAGCTTGACAAAATTTATTGATAATTTTTATGCAATATTTGAGGGAAATCATGATGTCTTGCCCAACATTTTCAAGTTTCTTGCTCAACAATTCAACATGTGATAGGTTTTTTTCAACTGTTTCAAGAATGAGCATAATTCGTTACTCTTCAGTCTTTGATATCTTCTAGAGGAGAAGTTTTCCCAAGAATATTACTCCTTTTTACTAAAAGGTTCAATGAGAAATTCTTCATGTTACTCAAATAGATCATTTAATGAGGTGCTAACCTAACGGGAAATGCACTTCAATCAAAAGATTCCGTAAGTTGAAAGACTCAATTTACTTCTTTAGTTTCCGCCGTAGTTCCCAATTTTAAACACTATGTAAATCAAGAGGCATATTAACGGAATGGTGAAAAGCGTTACGGTAATCATATCAAGCAACATCGATTCCTCGGTGTCATTTTTCAGTTCCATTGAAGTGGTTGTATTGTATTGGGAAGAAAATGTCTCATCCGGTAAAGTGACGTGATTCTCACAGTAAGTACTTAGGTTAGTGTCCCTTAAGTCAATTCCATGAAATTTCAACGGTTTCTTGCAAGTAAACGAATACTGAAAAAATGAGGACTTGTCGATCCACTGGTAGATAAAGAGCAAACTGCAATCACAAGAAATGGGATTCCCTCGAAAGTCAAATTGAAAATCTTGTGCGGTAATTAACTGTACTGGAATTTTCGTTAAGTTATTATGGGTAAGATGTATAGATCTTATTGAATGTAAACCTGCGAAAGCCCCATCATCAACTTCTGTTATTTTATTACCTCTCAGATAAAGATATTTCAAAAGGGGTAAGCTTGAGAAGTAACCCCTTCCGACAAACGTTATTAAATTATTATCAAGGTTTAGAAGTTCTATTTTCGGCATGTTTGGGAAACAAACCACTGGTACTGACGTAAGGTTGTTATTTGTAAATAAAACATGGAGAAGATGGTCAAGCGAAAACGAATAATTACTTGGAAGTACTTCTTCGATGTGATTCCCTTGGAAATTTATAGACTTGAGGTTTCGTAAATATACGAAAATGTCCATTGGTACCGAGTACAATACATTTGATTGGAATCCAATTTGTATGAGAGCTGTGTTCTTTGAAAAAACAGATACTGGGATGAAACTTAGAGAGTTGTTATTCAGATTAAGAATTTCTAGATTACGCAGGTTGACGAAAGTCGAATTTTTAAGATCGTTAACCTCATTTCCATCCAACTGAATTTCTTTCAGCAACTCGTTTGTAGCAAAAGCTTTGGAATCGATGCATACGATGACATTTCTGATTAGGTCAATAAATCGTAACTTCGTGTTATTGAGAAAACCATGAGCTGGTATGTACCGTATTCGGTTAAAGCTAAGTGTGAGTCTTGTCAATTCAGTCAATATTTGAATAGCGGAAACAGGGATCTCTTCTAGTTTATTTCTCTCCACTCCAAGCGTTGTAATCGTCCTTACCTCTTTGAAACTTTCGTTTTGCAGTTTACCAATACTATTTCCCATCAAATAAAGGCGTTGCAGTTGAGTAAGATTTTTTAATGTTTCCTCGACTCCATTTCGTGTAGAAGATAAATTAATATCGTGAATCCTGAGAGTTGTTGTCAGATAAGGCAAACTCAGAATGGTATAATTGTTTCCAACTCTGTCTCCATAGCAGAAAGCATAGACATTTCTACTCCAATCATAACAATCACATGCTACTAAACAGTCTGAGTGAATAGGTAAAAACCTTAAAATCAGAACAAAAGTGTGAAGGGTTCGAAACGTTGAAGCCATACTGGTCGCAATTGTCTTCAAAACCATATGAAGAATCGTTTTTATACCCACAGAACCAATGTTTTTTACTTCAAACGTCTACAAGACTGACTTGTTATAAAATAATTCCAAGCCCTGCTTTTAAAACTATACCGGAAAAAGGATGATTCATCATTTTTCTCTCTTAAACTTAGATAATCGTAAAACAAGTAGGTGTCCGTTTATCGCCTTATAAATGTAGTGTGTGGACTGACATCTTTATCTTCCATGAGAATGGAGGCAGACAAAATGCTGCAAAGGATTGAAAGAAAGGGGCCGATATGCATAGATCAACAAGAAACTTCCTAACTTGCTAACAACAGTGTTAATCCCTAACCTATTATTCTAAACCTAAAAAGAATACAATCGATGCAATTTGATAACAACAGCTATTCAAGGACTTTTTTTTTCAAACATTGCGCATAAACCCGATATTTCCAAACTGAGTAACGATTGACCTTATTCCTAACCTGATTTTCGAACCTAAATTTCGAACAAAGTGTTTCTCGAAAAAGGGCAATTAATTAGCCTCATGATGAGATAATATTTCTGAATAGTAAAAAAAAAAGAAGGTCGGAGCTAGCTAAAATATTTAGTAGAACTTATCTATCGACGGGGATGGTGATCCTCGCAGAAATGTTGTAAGTTCGCACATAGTGTTTAAAAGGAACAGTTTGAAAATAGAAGTCCAACTATCCTTTAACTGAACAGTAAACAGTTGGGAAGCCGACATCACATTTGTCACCGTTATTGCGCAATCTTTACACCCTTAGCACTCGCAGTGAAGAGATTCTGGGAGACCGTACTTGAGCCAGGGACGTGTAACTAGACACCTCCCTGCCTGAGCTATCCTTACGCATGGCGTAATAAACTCACACACGTTAGAAATGTCAATTTATCTTATTCAAGGTCTTACGTAATTGAGTATTCTTTTGCAATTGAAGAAACATATAAAAAGTTAAATATTTGAAAAAAGAATTGTTTTAGTTAATAGCGGTTTTCAGGGGGTCAAGTTTGACTAGAGTCTTTGTCATAAGCTTTCTGAAAAATCCCGAAGTAACGAGAGCTCACTTGCGAGAAGTTTAAAATGCACATTTTCCGTCTTCAAGGTGAGAATATGATGAAATATCATTTAAAAGGAAGAAAACAAGTGATCTTTCCAAAATATAGTGGTCCCTTTCTTGTTTTCCTTTTATCTTCACTTAAAAGCTATTAAGAAAACTGGTCTTTATTCTGTTTTATCTATTCACACACTTCCGTATCACTAACATATGTGTACACTCGAGGCATGACATTGTGTTCGTTCTTGTACCTCTTTGCTGCAATATGCTAGGTACCATCAGGCATTGCGTTTCAAGATGGCGGAATAACAGACGTGTACTGGATCGGAAATTCGTAGTATAAAAAAATCGGTATAAACTGTCTCAGGGTAAAATTGGAAAAAAATTATCAACGAAACTATGTGGTAACTTATATTCGTGTTCAAATTTGTAATTTGACCATTTTGTAATTGTTGGGCACCTTCGGCATGATTTCGTGACAAATTCATAACCGTTCGTTAACCGTCTCTAAAGGGTAACCTAAAATATCCCGGTGATTCTTACGCCTTTCAGTCGACAATTTTGCCTGGAATTGATGATATGATAACTTACGAAGTGACTCTGGTAAGTTTCATAGTTTTCTTGTGCGTCATTGAAAGTACACAAAATAAAGCAGCCATTCTTTTTACCACGTGTACGTTTCCTTAAGCGGCTAAAATTCAAAGTTATGTCACGTCATTGGAGGTTAATTTATTTTAGTTATCCCGAGGTCAGCTTCCCAACTGCATACAATTGTTTTCCATAAGTTGTCAGAGTGTGTAGCGGATCCTTGTTATCGTAAATCACGTAAATTAATATTTTTTCTAAAACATCTTGTCATGATTATGATAATGCTTTCATGATCAAAGCCCTTTTTGTCAGAAGTCGGATATTCAGACATTCGTGCAATGTATTACTACCTTACACTTTGTCAAAATGCCATGGAGTAATTGAGTTTATTTTCATTTGCGTGACGTATCATCTTACGGTCGGAGTGATCGCTTAAGTCAGGTTGGTTTCTTGCACTGTTTTCAATAAAACGAATCGGACCCCAAAAGACAGAAACGGCCTCTACTTTACAATACCACGTTAGCATATGTATTTAAAAATAATCCAAATAAAAGCTTCTTTGTGTTTGCGGAATAAACGTCAAAGGATGTCATAGGTCTTATAAATGGAGCTAATCATTTTACAATCATTCCTTTATTGTGTGCCCTAGATGTTTTCTTTTACATATCGTTTTACTTTTGTTGGTACTAAGACTCTTTCTTCATCATGGCAGACATGTTTTGGCATTTTTAGGGCGACTAATATTTTTAGAGTACTTACTTTTGTGAACTTTTGTTACAGCAGTTGCACATATTGAACATTTTTGATTTTACGAAGAACCATATCCATGAAATGAAATAATAAAACACGCGAAGATGATTGCACATCAGTCCCATTTGTTTGCAACTAAACCTATTTTAATTTTGTTGTAAATGTATTGCTCATTGGGGATTTTCATGGGGGGGGGGGGGGGTGGAGAAACGAAGGGGCATTTCCCAGTGGATTTTTAGAGTAAAGGTACATAATATCAACATTAACCACAATTTTTCAGGCATGAAGAAAAGCGTTGTTATTTTAATTAATTTTATGCTGTAATTAATAACTCTCTTGCTTTTATGTAACATTTGTTCCATATATTATATTCTTCTATCTTCAATTTGTAATCAACCGTTTGAGATATGTAAGATGTACTTAAAGTTTAACATTTATATAAGCCTGTTCTTATTTAGCCTGCGGAGCAGACTCTAGAGTGACCGAAATATTGCGCTCTCTCAAAATCATAGTACACCCAGGTCGCTGATACAGTATACAGAGTCTGCAAACCTGCGTCCAGTTTCCATTTACAGGAATCCCGCATTTTGAGGGACGAATCATTTGACATGAGAAGGTCACATGGTACACGAAACAGGCATAAGTAATGTATTTATGTACATACAACTGATACAACATACGGTCGGGTGAACAACTTAGTTAGCTTTTGTACGTGGAAAATGTGTACCAGGCCTTACGTTTGATGCACATATATTACTTATCGAAATATAATTTAGTATTTTAATATTTGTCGTGACGTCCCCTTTTGGTGGTCGTAAATGAGATTCGTTAGTATGTTTGTGGGCTATTATACACCGTAGGTTAGCCTATGCCTTACAACTGAGTTGGAAACCTAGACTGTTCAGCAGGGAAGCTGTTGAAAGACTCATGTCGTACCATTTATAGTAGTGAAAGTGATATTTTTTTATTTTTGAATGAAGTAGAATCTAATGAAACGCACACACAACAGCCTGCATAGAGCAGGTTAGTTTTTATTACATGTGAATGTAATCCTAACAGATATTGAATCCAAACAAGTTTTTTTTTTTTTTTAAGTAATTGTGCAACAATTTCGGTAGAGTGAGTACCTAACGTATAACGTTAAACTTACATGAGAAAAGACCTAGGTGGTTTGTGTATATGCCAAGTGACCCGTTGAATATACAAACAAATGCAACATCCACTGTTTATATACGTGTATTCATTACACTTTCAATTGAACATGTACGCATGACACCGATAGTTCATTACAATGAATACAATATAGGCCTACTTTCATTGTTTCATGTGACCGCGTGTATGGTCTAACGGCAGAACATTCGCCTCCCATGCGAAAGGCCCGGTTTCGCTTCCCGGGTCCCCTAACAAAGTTTCTGAAACGGGTTTCATATCAAAGATTACTCCCGAAAGAAGCAAAGCTCGTCCTTCGAAGTATGTCAGAGCCCCTAACACCAGTTCCCAGCTTCCGTTAATTGGCTCTCGTGCTATCCCAAATTTTGGAGTTTTAAGTATTTCTTTTTATTAAAATCTCGTACTTCCCATGAAGTCCTCGAATGTGCTTCTTCCTTTTCTTCTGTTTGAATTAGGGAAGTGCAAAAGCCTAAAAATCCTTAAATCCAAATTGCTCTATCGTAATTAATTCCCTCTCTACAGATTTAAACTTTACGAGTTGAGACATTTCCCCTTATTTGCATTTTCAATTCTTTCGAAAAAATTATAATAAAAAGATTTTCTTATTAAGGTTGTTTGCCTCATAAAGTAAACATGTAATAAATGTCAGATATACAGGTTTGCAAGCCAGATTTATTTCTTTAATAATGCAAAAGGTGACCTTCCAATGTGAAAATATTTTTTTATTCTATGCTGATTTCTCATAATTCTCTTGCATCAGCTACTGTATGTATATTCCCGTTAAATATTCTCGATTTGAATGGTCATGAAATATAAAACTAGCCAAAAAATTAAAAAAAAAAAATTTGCATCTTATTGCTACATACCTAATATTATGCCGCTACTGAACTTTTCGTTGAAGAAGATTGCAAGAAGTTTCATTATCCAGAGGAGTGTCAGTACACGATGAAAACAAATTGTTATTAAAGATCCCTGTTAAACCCAACATACCATTATTAACTTAGTATAATTGAAGAACTCTCTGCGTGAATTGTTCGTGGAGTTAGCCTCACTTACTTTCGCCTTATAATGAAATGCATCGATAACACCTTGTTAAAAGGCTGAAAGTACCATGCACAAGTTACCCTCAATCGTACCTATACCCATTTCATACTGCTTTCAACGTTGAACCACCTTTTGAATTACCGTTGAAGTAAACGGTGAACCGCTGTTGGAAATTTGATCACAAACCTTTCATACTGCATAAAGCATACTCCTGTTAATATACAATATTCGGGCCGCTCCACGTGTTTATGTTTTGCACAGATGCACTTGCCGACCCATATAGCGGAAGCTTACACTCTAAAATCAAAAGAGTGAACTTAGCCGCTCTTTGATCGAGTGAAAAGTGTAAATTCACTCCATTAGAGTGCTAATTCACTCCAAGAGGAGTGAAGTTCCCTCCAAAAAGAGTGAAGTTCGCTCCAAAAAGAGTGAAATTCACTAGAGGAAGAGGGAAAATTCACTCTTCCACGAGTGCCTGCAATGATCGCTCTTTTTTAAGAGCGATCACTGTGGGCACTCCACTCTTTTTGGAGTGAACTTCACTCTTTCTGGAGGGAACTTCACTCTTTGTGGAGGGAACTTCACTCCTCTTGGAGTGAATTATCACTCTTATGGAGTTAATTTATACTTTTCACTCGATCAAAGAGTGACTAAGTTCACTCTTTTGATTTTAGAGTGTACTAAATGTCTGGCTGAATATAAACGCATATAGGGCGGTACTTTTTTTCCAGGTTCCCATGGATTCAATTCTCTCGTGTCTACTGGAACATAAATGGAGTCGTCGATGATTCCTCTGACATATCTGTTTTTTCTCAAGCAACTCGGATTATTCAGAAACGGAATTATTTTGCAGTTGCAGTACAATCGAGCAGGGATTTGGAGGGGGTGGAGGCACGGGGTCGCCGCTACCGAAGACATCGTTCGTGAATGATGCAGCTCGAGTTTCATAAAAGTCCATGCTGGGTTTTGATAACAAATGTTTTCGTGACAATTTTCGCATGTCGGTATGGTATCGTATGCTGCCGAGTGCGCCGACGTGCCAATCAACTCCTCGGTGACTGTCGCCGCACTTCGAGTCTGCGACAACAGTTTCTCCCCAGCCTTACTCTAAGGGCCAGCCGTGTCCGGTATAGCAGTCCGGTGGCAAAACACCCATAAAGGTATTGTGACATGAAAATAACAAAATTGGTTCTCGGATGTAAAAAGCATAAAGAACATGAAAATGGCCACAATTTCCATCCAAATCATCAAAATTTGACTACTGTAAAGGATTTTCTCTTAATCATGAATAAATATGAGGTCAATGTGCAAATTTGTGATTTTATGGGACGGACAAACCATGTATGGCTAATTTATCCTTTGTTTTTACAATCTTCATTTCAAAGCAAGTTGTACCATTTGTTTGTCCTGAAGGTTTTATTTTTGAAGTTTAATTTGTGTACTTGCAAATCATTACTATCGATTACCAAACCACAAACTTTCTGATCAGTACTAAAGAGATAATTTATATAGGGTTTACAAAAGAAATGTTTACACTATGCAACACTCCACATCATTACTAGCATAAGCGGCAAGTTTATTCAGTATTCAGTCTGGAGAACAGTTGTATTGAAGTAAATCCAACTAAGTTATCCTTAGAACAGCGAAAGTCGTGTGTGTGTGTGGGGGGGGGTTCGTGTGTGTGAGACCGCAAACAGAACTTAACCTTAACATTTAATCTGCATTTCGCCCGTCGTTTCACCGAAACGACCTTTCACACTAGGTTTTCAACGGTGGAGTTCTGGTATTACGTGGTAGTTTACCCTCGACCCTTCAAGAATAAAAAATTAGGAAAATTAAATCAGTATTTTAGTTGCGTTTCACCAGAGTTTTCTTTCATACTAGGACATTCCCCGCGTTCACCCTTTGAAAAACTTGCCAGTGTGAAAAAGATGGAGGAAAGATAAACAATCATCGTCTTGGTGCGCCTACAAATCTGAAAGAAACACGTACCATAGATTACTTCAGGAAAGTAAAACATTGACCATCAGAAAAAAAGTTCAAGATTGTAAGGGCGACAATAAAGCTATGTTCCAACTAATTAGCAGTTTAACTGGGCATGCTACTGAAAATCCTCTGCCTGAGTGTGATAATGATTACGTTTTGTCTCAGAACTTTGCTGATTATTTCTTAACGAAAGTTCAGACAATTCGTGATGGTTTAGACGGTTTGCCTCTATACACTCCTTTATATAAACAGGTGGAGCTATTGTCAAACTTTACAGATGTAGAAAACCAAGACGTAAAGAGGGCCGTATTAAGTTTGGGGACCAAACATTGTGACTTAGATCCCATACCAACGTGGCTACTAAAGAAATGCATAGATGAAATTGTCCCACTAATCACCGAAATTGCCAATAAGTCTATGCAAAATGGCGAATTTTCCGGATTGTGGAAACTATCTACAGTAAAGCCCCTAATAAAGAAACCGGGAATGGAATTGCAGTACGGTAACTATCGACCCATCAGCAATTTGTCATTTCTCTCGAAAGTGATTGAGAAATTGGTCCTACAACAGTATAATAATCATATCATGACTCATACTCTTCTGCCAGATTATCAATCTGCATACCGCCAAAACTACAGTTGCGAAACCGCTCTTGTCAAATTGTTCAATGACGCTCTCTGGTCAATGGAGAAAAAACGGGTAACTACACTATGTGCAATTGATCTTAGCGCAGCGTTCGACACCGTTGACCATGATGTTTTGCTGACACTGTTGAAAAATCGATTTGGCATCTCTGGCAACGTTTTCTCATGGTTCCGAGCATATCTCAGACCAAGGCAATTCCGAGTGCGTGTTGGTGAGACATACTCCGAACCTCGTGCGGTGGATTATTCTGTGCCGCAAGGTTCGGTGGTCGGTCCGCAATTATTTTCAGCTTATGCTAGCACATTAGGTGATGTCGTCATGTCGGGGCATAACATCAGCCTCTATGGGTTTGCGGATGATCACGTCTTGAGTGATGAAATTGATTTGAATGATCCACTTGCAGAAAGAAGAAGTATCTCCGGTTTAGAGAAGTGCCTAAACTGTGTAAAAGAATGGATGGACTGTAACAGACTAAAAATGAACAATGACAAAACAGAGTTTATTATTTTAGGGTCAAAAGTTCAAATTTCTAAATGTATTACAAAAGATCTGAATGTAAATGGAACACATGTTAAGAGAAGTGGGCGTATTAAATATCTTGGGGCGCATATTGATGAAAACTTATCTCTGAAAAAACACATAACTATCAAAGCACGAATTGCATCACTTAATCTTCATCGAATTCGCATTATTAGAAATTATTTAGATCATGATACCTGTCGTACTATTGTACATGCTCTTGTCATCTCACATTTAGATTACGCTAATGCAATATTAATGGGATTACCGGCATGTGATATAAACACATTACAATGTGTTCAAAATCGTGCCGCCAAATTAGTACTTCGTGAGGGTAAATTCGCCAGTGCTAAGGACTGTTTAAAATCTTTGCACTGGCTTCCAATTAATCAACGTATTAAGCATAAGGTACTATCTTTGGTATTCAAATCTCTCAATGGTGACGCTCCACAGTACTTAAAGAATTTACTGCATGAAGTCCCTGAATCAAAGTACAGATTACGATCTAGAAACCAGGAGTCAATATTCCTTACTGTGCCCTTCACACGTAATTCCACATTTGCTGACAGATCTTTCTCCGTTTATGGTCCTAAGTTGTGGAATGCCCTTCCAGACAGCATTAAACGTAGTTCAAGTATTTCAATATTTAAAGCTAGGTTGAAAACGCACCTGTTTAAGGAAGCATTTGGTACTTATTAAATTCTCTTTTTATTGTAAAGCGCCTCAGAAAACCTTTGGTTCTGGAGTGCGCTATATTAAGTATAATTTACAGTTACAGCTATTAGTTATAACAACGAGTTGTGTTTTAGAGTGAATTGGGCAAAATGTAACCACCCCCTTACCCAATATATGGTGGGTATGTTGGAACGTTGAAAATATGCTATATGTGTTGTAGATGATGAAGTTTTGGATGACTTGACTCCTTTCTTGGGAGCACATTTCCCGATCGAGAAGCTCTCTGTATTTTTTACATTGCTTCCCCCCACAGCATCTTAATATTATGTAATTTGTTAAATAACATAAACATTTTCGAAACTGAACATTTGAAAAGATTTTTTCAACAACTTGTTTCCAGGGAATGGATAGAGCTCATGATATCTGATGAAAAAAATATTAATATTTTTCATGTTTTCTGAAACCATTATAGCTGGTGTCGAGAGACTTTTAGTCAGAGTGAGCAAACCCCAGTATGTTATATTGTATTCATTTCGGTCATTATAACCCAAATCGTATCAATAATTGGCTACAAGATAAATTTACTCTTCTGTAGAAAAAGTGTAAACGTAGTTCTCACGAGCATTATTCTACCAAAGGAGCATATTAAATGGGGAAAGGTTTTTTTCCCCTGCTCTCTGAGGGATTCTTTATTCAGTCACAACATCATAATGTGTTGAAAATCTTAAGTTAATCATAGTTCAGTGTAGAGGAAGCGGATTATCCCAAAAAGTCCGATGCCTTAGTTTTTCACTCCAAGTATGGTTCTTAGGTGAAAGTCAAATTTTCAATCAATGAATGATTTTTCATTATTATTAAATTCGAAAGGTGCAGCCTGAGGGTAGCTGGCACCTTTTAACATGCACAAAGAGATTTCTGATGACATATTATGCACTTATATACCCTCAGGAAGATTTTGGGAGCACTGTCACCAGGTTTAAATCTTCACAACTAAGAGCTCGAGGCAGTTTTGGAAGGGAATGGGAATAAGTTAGTCGTAAAATAGGAAGTATCTAGTATGAAAACTGGAATCATTCTGTCATTTCTTTATCAGGAGCCAAATTATTTCAGTATTTCTCTAGAAAAACCGTATAATTTTCGACGTGCTTTGCGCGTCCAAACTGTTTCCTTTCGGACATTGTTTTGGAAAACCTCCACTGTAACAGCTCAGGTTGCTGAGATCCTTAACAGGATAGGGATTCCCCTACCCCTTGTCAGGCATATACTTTCATGACCTCTTTCACTTTATAGCAAAAAAAATCTTGCAAAATGTCGGCATTTTGGGGGTTTGGGTGCAGGACTCACAGTCAAAGTCGAACTTAGCTATTTGCCTTAAAGACATTAACTTTTAGCTGTTAACACTTGCAGTTGAAGCCAAGGAAATGTTCAAACTTACTTCCCGGGCACCACCACAAAGGGTTTCATGTAGCAGCCTCATTTAGTACTAGATTAACATGCTTAAAGGGCCAAACCTCTCACCCAAACTACAATTTTGGGACCCGGGTACCGAAATTCTCAATTGGCTCAGCTCTTTGATTGACAGCTAATGCAAACTATGCAGAGTGCCAAAGCTTATATTACACAGCATGAAAGGGACTGAGAGTGTTTTGATTATGTAAATTCAGTTTTTCTATACTCACCTTGAAGCAATTAACCCTTTACCGTTGTGCTCCGATCGGGGCATATTTTCCCGCCTCGGGAGTGGGCGGAAAAGCCCTGCATCGGCTTCCGTGGGCCATTGACCCCGTGACCTGAAACTATTGTCTCTCTCGCTGTTGTGACCGAATTTTCGGGTAGCTACTCGCAGTTTCGAGCTCCGCGTGAAACAGTAAAGATGTGGGACAGCCGAGCTCTCCGCATGGGTCCAAAAGGACCCAAACAACTGTAAAGGGTTAACTGAGATTGTGTCTGGATAAGGATGAATTTAAGACAATTGTGGGAGGGGCTTCAGTGAGAAGGTTAGGAGGATTGGTACTGTTTGGGGGAGAGAACTGGGCCTTTAACGTCATGAGGGGGAAACTTGGTTTTATGCTTGTACTCGAAAATTTATCTGTTTTCTTTTTTATTTTTTTTTTTACAAATCCCAAACGATGTCATATTCCCTGTTGGACTGAGGCACCGAAGTCTGCCTGATTAAGCAAAGATTTTTTGGAGGTCTGCACCCCAACCCCCGTACTGTCATAGATATGAAAAACTAACTATTTACAAATCAATAACGATGCATGATGCTCTCTTGGTGCCACATACAGGCCATTTTTACAGCATTTTAAATTTAGGTGGTGTTCAGAATTTAGGACAGTTTATTTCCTTAGGCATCATGTACATTCAGTCTCGGTCTCGGACCTTGTCGGTCTCGGTCTCGAGTTCTGCCTCTAGTCTCGGTCTCGGTCTCGGTCTCTACATCCTCTGGTCTCGGTCTCGGTATTGGTCTCGCTCTCGGATATGCTGATCTCGGTTACAACAATGCTACGTTATGCTCTAAATCAATTTTATTTTACATTTAGTTTTCTCTTCACAACATTTTATGGAAGAAGACAGGAAGTGCAGAAGACACTAAAAACATTTTTATTTATTTCAAAGGGAAACAATAAATAAAAAAACATTTAAATAGGAGTTCTTCAACAAATGTCACAAATCCTTACGCAACGGATTATTTGGACTCTAAGACTTATATTTTTGAAATTATAGAGTCGAGGTACACTTAAGTGGATAATATGTGGGGTTCGCTGGGGAAAACCACTAAGCCGATTACTAACATAAGTTTGCCGTCACAAAATATTAGATATCAAGGGCAAAAAAAAATTGCTTTGAAATACTTTTTCAAGGTTGTTCTACAATCTTAATTTTTACTCTTAACACTCTAAAGGAACTGTAAATATACGGAAACGTCAAATATAATCCTTGTTAACACTTTGAATTGGATATTAAACGTCGTTAGGTATACCTTATTGAAGTCGGACGCTGGGAAAACCTGCTTAGCCGAAGCTTGCAAATTAAGATTTTTTTATAACGAAGACGCTGGAAGGGTGAACTTATCACTTCCTTATTACTTTCCATTCATTGCAATTCGTTTAATACGATTGGCCATTCTTTGCTTCAAGAAAAGTTTTAATGCTTGTTAATATCCTGGCAAATCTTATATTGCTTGATAAAAAGCTATTTACTAACTGAAATCAGTTAACATCCTTCAAAAATGAACATTGAGATTTGTAACCCATTAATTGCGGAGTCCCCAAGCCTCTGACTCTTCGTGCCCTGCTCTTTATCATTAATATATATATAAATATATAAATATATATATATATATATATATATATATATATATATATATATATATATATATATATATATATATATATATATATATATATGGTTAAAGATAGCGAAACAACACTGGATACAGTGCTCAACCGATGGGAGCGAGTATAAATAATAAGAAAGTAAACACTATCCCTCAGCCAATATATCTGGACATTAAAGGACAATAACGTACCATACTCAATCAAATGGAAAATTCTAGCACACGGAAATTCTTATTCCGCATCAAGCAAGAGGTGTAATCTTTGTGTAACTGAGAAATATTTCATCATCCACAAACCTTATATGTCTTCCTTGAATAATAGGAATGAACTTGTTAGTAGCTGTAGGCACCGTAAAAAGAAGCTGTTATGTCATAATAACTTTTTTTAATGAAGCATAGAGTAAAACACTTTGTTTTTGTGCGTATTTAAATAACCCGCGCACTCTTAACCTATTTTGCGCGTTCTAGTTCTGCAGATAATACTTTCTTCTGTGGACGTCATAATGGGCGCTTAACCTCTATGACGTGTCTATAACACGCGCGTCTCATTTTCATTTTGTTATTTTATAACCGTTATGCTTCGCATTTGTAGACTGAGGAGTGTAGGCTACAAACGTATGCCTATACGAAACAAGCTTGTATCTTGAAATGCAATAGTGTTTACTTTCTTATTATTTATATATATATATATATATATATATATATATATATATATATATATATATATATATATATATATATATATATATATTGAAATATGGTATACTGTCCGAGAAAAGTGCTCAATGCAAAAAGCAGAGCTTTATAATACATAAAATTGTAATGCACGAGTTACATGCTTATTTGCTACACAGTGTTTCACGCACGTGCGACTTGCACGGCGATCCTCAGGCAAATTATTCTACTACTTAAAATATATTTATATATATATATATATATATATATATATATATATATATATATATATATATATATATATATATATATATATATATATATATATATATATATGTATATAAGTTCGATTTTTAAATTGAAATTATTCCCAAGCATTGGCATAGCCCTAATGAACAAGGGAAATAAAAAAAAATTGAGGGCGGCAGGTATAAGGACCCTAGTATACGTCTAAAACCACAAGTGTCACGATGGCCGAGTGGTTAAGGCGGTCGCCATGTACGCGACAGACCCGGGTTCAAGTCCTGGTCGTGACTTAATTTTCTCTCTGAAATTTTTTCTTATTTCCCTTGTTCATTATAGGGCTAATGCCAATGCTTGGGAATAATTTCAATTTCAAAATGGAACTTTAACACTTCTTTCGACCTATTCATTCAACGTTCGATTTACCATACTTCGACCTACTATATATGTATATATATATATATATATATCTATCTATATATGTGTATGTATGTATGTATGTATGTATGTATGTATGTATGTATGTATGTATGTATGTATGTATGTATGTATGTATGTATGTATGTATGTATGTATGTATGTATGTAGTAGTAGTTTTCATTGATTCAAAGCTCACCTGAAAAGACCCATATTTCATACTCCTGTTCATAAGTTTCCAAGAAAAATGGAATAACAGATAGGCTACAACACATCTCTCTGAAGTGCTTTCACGTGACGTCATAACTGGTAATCCACACCTACCACCGGGAAAAAATCGATAGCTATTAGTGTCAAAAGGGCCTAGGCCTGTAACGCAATTGAAACCGCTCTTTTCTGACTTACGTTTATCCACGTTTTCTCTTATTGTACGATTTTCTGTCATTGCTAAAATAATACTCCATTAGATAACGTAAGCCATTGGATAACTTCTGCGTTCTGCTAAAGACAGCCACTACATAATATTCCTAGTGCTGCCCACGTGATTTTAGGAGCGTTTAATTTAAGTCACTGAACTTGCTAAAACTGGATGGCAATGTCAAGGTAATAATAACACCCCCACCTTATTCAGGAATTTCTCATCTTTTTAGTCAAGACCGTGTAGCTCACAAATAAAATGCACATCATTACGATTGCCTCAAGGGCGGATATAAGAAAATTTTTGTTTGGGGGACAAACGCCTCAAATAGTATCAGGGCATGAATATTTGTGGGGGGCGAGGAGCATGAGGAGTGGAAACTGAATGCCCGAAAGACTATCTAAGCCGAGCGCCAATATCGGTTGGCGAGGAGCATACAGAAAATTTTCAAAAATCGTGACCTCTCAGATAGCCGTAAATTGCTTTTGCAAGGCTTGTAAGTAGAATTTAACCCTTTGCCGTTGTTTGGGTCCTTTTGGACCCATGCGGAGAGTTCGTCTGTCACCCATCTTTACTGGTTCACGCGGAGCTCGAAACTGCGAGTAGCTACCCGAAAATTCGGCCACAACAGCGAGAGGAAAAAAGTTTAAGGTCACGGGGTCAATGGCCTACGGAAGCTGATGCGGGGCGTGCTACGTCCGCTTTTCCGCCCACTCCCGAGGCGCGCAAATATGCCCCGATCGGAGCACAACGGTAAAGGGTTAAGCAGTCGTTATTTTGAGCTTTCCTTTGCAATAAAATTTGCAAAGAAAATCAAATTGCAAAATGATCAGAAAATGACCAGTTAAAATGTACTGGCTCCTTTACAGAACGATATGACATTTTATCATTTTCTTTGTCACAAAATAAATTCTCCATTAAAAAGAATAGACCAGAACCATTTTTTTTAATATGTTAAGGACGAACATATTCTAAGCACTCTGGTGAAGTTTTCATTCATTTCCTATGTTCGGTTCTCAAAATATTAGCAACTGAAGTTGACACATTTTCTACAAAAGGTAAACTTAACCCAAACTTGAACCAGGTACTATGTCATGTATTCTTATTGATGGTCAATGTTTTTTTTTTTTTTTTTTTTGATCCTGATTAGGGATGCTATCTTGCCCTAAAGGCAAATTAAGTTTTTAAACTTCAATTGCTCGGGTTGCACGTATGGTTACAACATATCACAGTTAGATTGTATAAATATATATTGTGTTAAATTTTAGAGAAAAACAACTAAACATTTCCATTAAAGTGAATACATGACATCACGTCTACTGGTTGCAAGTTCACTATTTGTAGAAAATATGTCAACTTTAATTCTAATATGTCGAGAACCAAACATGGGAAATGAGTAGAAATTTCCCCAGTGAGCTATGCCTAGAATATGTTCCTCTTCAAAATATGAAACAAAATTTGTTCTGGACTTGTTTGTTTCAAGGACCTGCATACCGTTGGAAATAAATTGAAAACATAACTTTTCGAATGGCATATTAACTCATATGACCAGTGGCCGAATGAGCCTGTAAACCTGAACCGGCCACACAGTGGCATTGGTAGCGCTACCAGCACCAATTACTGTACTGATTCAGTGCTGCTATTGGTGCTGGTAGCGCTTTCAACGTTTCTGGGCGGCCGGTACTGGGCTAGAATTTTGATACAATTTCGAACTTTATCCTTGACAATTACGCATTAGTTTATACCTTATAAATAAAGTATGGCATTTGTATTAGATAGGAGGTTGGGATGCTTTGCCCAGATTAAGAAAAAGGCTACTTTTATTCATGTTATATCGAATGACGTTATTTTTGGAAAATTAAAGACCATGCTTTGGAAATGTTGGGGGGGGGGGGAGTGCCCGTGCCCCTATGGCGAGTCGCTAATGGATTGCCTTAGTCTTCCAGGTAGCCAGAGGAAAATCTCATATGCTTTCTTGCCTCAAAAACTTTGTATTTCTTCAGGGAAGAGGATTATAGTCTTGATCTTTTAAGATTCTACTTGTCGCATCCTTTATGACGATGATACTTTCTCCTGGAAG
The DNA here is from genome assembly GCA_037179385.1 of Holothuria scabra. NCBI lineage: Eukaryota > Metazoa > Echinodermata > Holothuroidea > Aspidochirotida > Holothuriidae > Holothuria > Holothuria scabra. Next base: position 19,889,025 of record CM074200.1, read on the forward strand.
GGGTTGGGTTAGGAGGGACAATGTAATATGTTAGCAGGATAGGTTAGGGGTAAAACTAGAATGTTTGACAAGAGTTATATAAACAATGGGTGAAAATTAGAGAGAGGTCAAATGTGTAAAATCAGGAAGGTATTTAAGGTAAAAAAAGAACAGTATTTTGGTCATTTTGATATCACCTGTCCTTATGCACTTTCTCGGTTTGTGTAATCTTAGTTCCTTTTTGTTTTTACGCGCTTCCTCTCTTTTGGGACCACCCTTTCATATCGAGAAGGCCTCTGGATGTTTTAAAGACCGCCCCTTCACTTCATCATGATAGGATGTAATGAGTTAAACAACATTGTCAAAACTGAATTCATAAAGGGAAATTTTCAACAATTTGTTTCCAGGCCAGGCTTCGGCATGGATGAAGACCCTGATATTTCCAACGTGATAAATATTCATTTTTTCGTGTTATCCAAAACCATTTTTGGGCTGGTATCGAGAGACTTGTTGTCAGAGTTGGCAAAAACCAACATGTTAGTGTCGGTCATTTTTATACCAAAGATATCAGTTATTGGCTAAGAGACAAATTTACATCTTGAACGAAACAAATTTAGTCAGTCTGGAGACGTTTCATTCTAAGTTGTTTCTAACAACTTTGCCGTATTCCCAACACTACAGTCAGATGAGAAAAGATACTGAATGTTGGAAAATCATAACCGTACACTTCATTGACAAATTTTTAAGAAAGCTTTGCAAAATGTATTGGCAATTTTTTATACAATAATTGATGAAATCATGATGGTTTGCCCAACCGTTCTCAAGTTTCTTCCTCAGCAATTTAACATGTGATATGTTTGTACAATTGTTTCAACAGTGAGCATTTCGTAACATTCCCGTCTTTGATATCTCGATGAAGAAACAAAAGTTTGTTTTACATTATATCATTTGCTAATATTAAAGGTTCAGTGAAAAATTCCTAATGTAATGCGCTTTGATCAAAGGATTCCGGTAAAATTGAACACCTTTAGTTTCAAGACAGTTCCCACTATGTATATAGAGGGGCCCATAAACGGAATGGTAAAAAGCGTTGCGGTGATCATAGCAAAAAGGCCCCGATTCTTTGGTGTCAGTTTTCAATTCCATTGTAGTTGTTGTCTTGCATGGAGAGGAAATGTCCCATCCGGTAAAGTGACGTGATTCTCACAATAAGTGCTTATGTTAGTGTCCTTAGGTCAATTCCATTAAATTTCAATGGTTCCTTGCAAATAAACGAACACTGAAAAATGAGGACTTGGCGATCAACTGGTGGATATGAGCAAACTGGAATTACAAAAAATGGGTTTTCCTCGAAAGTCAATTGAAAATCTTGTGCGTTAATTAACTGTACTGGAATTTTCGTTAAGGTGTTATGGGCAAGATTTGTAGATCTACTTGAATATAAACCTGATAAAGCCCCATAATCAACTTCTGTTATTTTATAACCTTCCATATAAAGATATTTCAAAAGGTGGTAAGCTTGAAAAGTAACCACTTACCACAAGCGTTAAGCGTTTTCTGGCATTGCTGCACAAATAATATTCAAACTCAGCAATCAGCAAAAGACAGTAACTAGATATGTTCTTAGTGCTGCCCTACTTGATCATAAAAGGGGATTAGTTGGGTCGCTGAACTTGCTAAAATTAAATGTAATTAAGTAATCATAGCAACAATAACTTATCTCTTAGTTTATCACTCACCCACTCCCCGCAGGAACTTTTCATCTTTTCAGTGAAAAACGATTAATCAAAAAAAAAAAATAAAATACACAATTTTACGATTGCCTAAGGCTTCCGGTTGGCCGGAAGAAATTCCAAACTTTTTGTGCCGTCCAAACTTGTTATTCCTTCACCCGACAGTCTAACAACTTAGCCCTCTGTATCCTCGTGTAGATATTACGTAAGCAGATTTCTTATCAATCAATAGCAAATTGTCGCAACACTATTGACAATGTCACTTTCTCCTTGAATGGGCTTGGTCAGAGTAATGAAATATAATGTGTAAGCAGGGTAGGGTGGGGGTAAAATAAGGGTGTGTAGAACGTTAGAAAAGTGATACAGAATGAGTGAAAATTAGGGAGTGATCAAAGGTTTAAAATTAGACAGGTATTTAAAGTCGAAGGAGAATAGTTTTCTAGGGCGTTTTGAAATCACCTGTCCTGCTTATTCACTTTCGAAACTTGTATTATCTTGGTTCTTTCTGTTTTACCCTCTTTCTCTCTTTCGAGGAAGCACCCTTTCGATCGAGAAGCCCCTGGATTGTTTTTTATTAGACTGCTTCCCCTCACAACATCTTCATATTATGTAATTGAATAACATAAATATTGTGTAAACTGAATAAATGTAATGAAATTATTTGAAAAAATTGTTTCTAGTGAAGTCTTCGGAATGGATAGGGACTATGTTATTTCTAATGACATAAATATTCATATTTTTCGTGTTATCTGAAACCATTTTATTTGAAATCGAGGGAATCAGAGCTGGCAAACCCACCATTCTTGAAAACAGTTGAGCAGAAAAATAACCAATTCTGGAGAAAGATAGCAGCACATGTTTTTGACAAATTTTAAAACAAGTTTCGCAAATTTTATTGGCAGTTTGTATTCAAAAAGATGTGAAATAATGATGGTTTACCCAACCTTTCGCAAGTTTCTTTCTCGACAATTCAACATGAGGCATGTTTTTAAACTGTTTCAAGAATGAGCATGGGACATTTCCGTCAATGATATCTCATTGAAAAAACAAAATGTTCTAAAGTACAGTACTTTTAATACTAAAGGCTCAGTGCAAAATGTAATAAGTAACTCAAATCGGTCATTTAATGCATTTTACTTCGATCAAAGAACTCCGGTAAAATTGAAAAGCTCAATGTACTTCTTTAGTTTCAAGACAGTTCCCAATTTTAAGTACTATATATATCATGAGGCAGTGACATCAACGGAATGGTAAAAAGCGGTGATCATAGCATAAAGCCCCGATTCGTCGGTGTCGTTTTTCAATCCCATTGTTGTTGTTGTCTTGTATGGAGAAGAAAATGTCTCATCCGGTAAAGTAACAGGACTCTCACAATATGCGCTTAAGCAAGTGTCCCTTAGATTAATTCCATGAAATTTCAATGGTTTCTTGCAAGTAATCAAATACTTAAAAAATGAAGATTTTGGGATCCAATTGTAAATAATGAGCAACTGCAATCACAAGAAATGAAACTCCCTCGAAAGTTAAATTGAAACTCTTGTGTGGTAATTAACTGCTTCTGAATTTTTTCTAGGTTATTATGGGCAAGATTTAGAGTGCTGATTGAATATAAACCAGCAAAAGCGCCATCATCAACATCTGTTATTTTATTACCATCCATATAAAGATATTTTAAAAAGTGTAAGTCTGAGAAGTAACCGCTCCCGTTGTTATTATCAGCATGCTTGGGAAACAAACTACTGGTACTGACGTAAGGTTGTTATAAAAAAAAACACCGAGAAGATTGTCAAGCGTAAATTAATGATTACTTGAAAGTACCTCTGCAATGTGATTCCCTCCGAAATTTTCTTTACGACCTATGCTATGTGACAAAGTAGATACTAGGATAGCTCTCAGGGAGTCATCATTCATTTCAAGAATTTCTAGATTACGAACATTGGCAAATTTTTAACATCTTTAACTTCATTTCCTTCAAAGTGAATTTGTTTCAACAACTCGTTCGTAGCGAATGCTTTGGAATCGATGGAGACGATGGCATTTCTGATTAGGTAAATATATCGCAACTTGGTGCTATTGGCAAACGATGAACTGGAATGTACTGTATCTGGTTGAAACTAGGGCTGAGTCTTGATAATTCAGTCATTATTTGAATTGCGTCAACGTACAGTGATCTCTTGAAGTCCATTTTCCTCCACTTCAAGCGCTGTAATCGTCCTCACGTCATTGAAACTTTCATCTTGAAGTTTTCCAATACCATTGTTTCCCATACCAAACTGTAGGCGTTGCAGATGGGTTAGGTTTTTAATATTTCCTTGACCCCATTTCGTCTGGACGATAAATTAATGTTTTGTATCGCGAGAATTGTTGTCAGATGTGGGAAATTCAGAATGATATTATTTTCGATTCCGTTGCCATGATAGCAAAACACATAGAAACTTACACTGAAGTCATAACAATTACACGGCACTAAACAACCTGAGTGAATAGGTTAACACCTTAAAATCAGAACTAAAGTGGACAAGGCTCGAGACGTTGAAACCATATTGGTTGGAATGGTCTTCAACCACATGGAGATTGTTTCTATAGCCAAGGGGCGAATGTGTTTCACTTTAGACTTGAACAATGCTGACGTAAGATTTAATTATTTACAGTGATGCTTGCAAAATTATCCTGGCGAAATTGATGACTCATCATTTTGCCATTCAATAGGAATAAATGTTAAACGAGTAGGTATTCGTTAAACGCCTTCCATTATATCCAGAGTGTAAATAATTTTAATCTTCATGAGAATGAAATAACATATTTAAGCAATGATAGGCTGGCCACACAAGTGGACAGCCAATTGACTGGCAAGAGTTCCCTCGTCGCCTTAAAAGCGCATAGAACAAAGTAAAATTTACCCTAAGTTATACAGTTAACATATCTTGACGGACAATATGAACATAGTGGAGGTCGACAAATCGCACTGTATACGTTAAGGATCGCATTGCAGGCAACTGTGCAGCTTACCAACCCGAATTTTTACGTTCTGTGCCTGAAAAACATATACACGAAAATTCGAAAGTAACACAAACGTTTGCGTAGCTACTAGCAGGATTGTAACAGCAGATCGATTGCCACTGGATCAAGTTTAATAAATCCGGAAATTTCCTAGCCTAGTGACACCGGATCATGACCTAACGGTATCTCCGAACAAATTTTAATGCACACCGCGTGTTGCAACTACTTAAACAGAAAGGTTGACACCAAAAAAAAAAAAAAAAACCAATCAAAGTTTGGGAAAATCTTCACCCGGATTCTGCAAATGAAAAAATCTTAAATATGACATATGGGAAAACTGGTTATAAAAGACATAGGTCAATAATAGTTCTCTTTTCTAAAATTTTCTCTGATAAATTTCAAATTTTCTCTTATATAAGCTTTCGATATCCAAAAATTTGTCTACAAAAGACAACAACGTTTTGGAAACATTTTTAGGGAGTCTTTAACGCCAGACCTCAGAAAACATCATGGAGCAAGAGCGATTCCAAGTCTCTGTGCAAGCTTAGATTTTCCATACTGGGAGGACAGATTCCACGATTCCCTTCATGTTTACTTCTAAGGCTTACACTCTTCGGTCATTCATGACAAACCTTCAAGTTTCTTAATGCAACATTGATCCGAGAACCCGGTCTCACGTCACTAGCAGATATGCGCTCGCAAAAGCCACAATATTTAAGACATAGAAAGATAAATGTTAAAAGTCTAACCTAATTTATCTTATCGTAAGTAGTTTGCTTCATCATTTGTCCCCGAAAATACGATAACCTTCGAACGTTACATGCCCTTCTGTGTTCAATTATTTTTTGCTTCAATTGGTAATAACCCGCTTGAGTTATGGTAGGAGTACAGAGGGATTTTCTCAAACACTGCTTTAAATCCATATAGATGTGATTCTGATAAAACACGTCACTGAATCAAAACTCGTCAGGCCCGCAACCGATGGGGTGTCAAGGGGTCAAGCCTCTAAAACTTTTCACCCCCTACACTCTTAAAACGTTGAGTAAAATATCCGTTGGTTAAAGAAGTTTATGAAATGTGTTGGTTAAACTTTGCCCAACTTTGGGGCTAATTGGTGCAATGTTTAAACGCTGGGCAAAGTTTTTGTTGAGTAAGAGTAATTGCTTAAGTGTTGGTCAATCTTTGCTCAAATAATGGTTAAATTTCCCATTCCATGCACGCGTATACTGTTATACCCAACTGACTGGTCAAAATGACGATAAGATTTTATTCTACAGTTGAGCATATTTTCCCTTTACCCACTTGTTGGGTAACTTTTTGCCAATTTGTTGGATATATTGTTGGTTGCAGTGTTGTCACCAAACAACAGTGCACTTGACCCGATTTGTTTCACAATTCTTCTCATAATCAGACCATGGTACCATAATCTGAAAATTCTCTTTGGCATCTTTTATATTGGCCAAACAGCTAAACTCGTACATTACTTTAGACCATGAAATCGATCTCTATTTCCATAAAATTCTTTAAACAGTACTACGAACTAGAACACATTTGTATGAGATTCCATGATTCGTATTTGGCGCGAAACTGCTATCCAATGAGAGGTCAGGATCTGGGATATTCTCTTTCACGTCCGAATGAGCGTTTATATATTATTATTTGAAACCTTTCGGCATAACAAGAAACCTGTCTCATAACCATGGTATCAGTGTATGAGAGCTACGGACCAGCTAATTCTCATGCAGCCCTTGTGTTCACATTTATGCATTGATGAAACTACAATACTTCATCACGTCATTAACACACATCATTTTACAGTGCCTTTTAAAAATGATAGTTTTGGACGTACCTATACGAAACTCAGTGACAAACCAAATAGGTTATTAAGCCAGGGTTTTTTTTACCGGGACCGATGGGTTGCCATAACCAGGGAGCTGCAGTGGCAGCTCCCTGCCATAACCTACAACCTAACATTTAAAGAAAGCACCAATGTTTAAGGAAAAGATGATTAACATATAACCAACATTTGGTTAATGCATTTGCCCAACAGTTTAATAAAAGAAGTGCCCAACAAGTGGGTATGTTTTAAAATGCTAATTTACCAAACAGTTGGGTAATCTCTTGCCCAACAGTTGGGTTCAAACTTTACCCAATTTGGATGGTTAAAGTTTTGCCCAACTGTTTAGGTTGTTGAATAGATGCCCAGTGTTGGTCAAAAAGTTGGGCAAAATTTGCCCAATTTTTTTAAGAGTGTAGTGATTTTGAATTTTGCAATTGACTTAAAGTGTACCTCAAGTAAAAAAAAATAAAAAATATATATCTTAGACGTTAACATGAAAATTGAATTCTAACAGTGTAACCCCCATCTGCATAGGGCATTCCTGAGCTGTGATATAAAATGTTGATGTTTATTCACTTAAAATAAAGTGGTTCATTGCGCAATAATTTGTGACTCACATAACCTGCTATGTTTTCCTTTAAAAATAAAGATGTTTTAAGACTTTGAACACTTCCTGTTTGCTTTTATAGTATGTTGCACAGAGATGGACTTATTTAAGTCTCACGAGATTAAGAGTGCTATTACACTTTGGTACAGGGTGCAGTAACTGTCATAAATACAAACAAATATAAAGATTGTAATTTGAATAGTACAACATGACTTCACAAATTGATACGCAATATGCCATTTTAACTTGAACACTTTTTTTGTAAACATTTGGTCCCACAAGCAAGTTCTGATCTCTTTTCGTTACTGTTTGAAAGAATTGTCAAATTAAACATCACATTTAAAGACAAGAAGAAAGAGAGAGGGGGAGAGGGCGATAGGGGAGAGAGAAAACGTATAAAACACGTCCCGTGTTTTAATGCTACGCTCAAGGTTGTGCAGTTGGTTTTCATCGAGATCAGTCGTCTGTATCTTGGTTTTGCTCTCAAGGACAGCTTCAGTTTCAGTTTCAGTTTTATTCTCAGTTCATCCTCAATATGAGGTATAAGAGACATAGGTTATTATAAAAGATACATAACACACAGTTTGTAACAAAAAGCATAAGGCATCAAAATAAGGAAAAAAGATAGGTAAACAGGAAAAGGAAAAAAGAAGACGTGAAATTACAAAATTAGAAACCTACAAATGACGTCAGATCAGAATAAGACACTATGGAGTGCAATTCGATAGTAGGGAACATATACAACAATATATCTCAGAGAGTAGTTCAGGCTTCAAATCTGATTAGTAAAGTTCATTGATAGGATGTTTTAGAAACTATGAATTATTTTCCCGCAAAATATACTTTAATTTACTAAGGACTTAATGTTACCTTTTTGGAAAAGCTGTCTCATTTTTAAAGCACTGGCATTTCTTCTAGAGTAAGGCTTAATATAGTTACATCTCTCTACTGATAATTTTGGGCATTCAAAAATGTTATGAAATCGACATCTTCGTTGCTTAAGTGTTCGCACATTGATTGTGATAAATGATCTAATCCATTGTAGTAATGACTAATGAACTCACCAAAGTCGTTAAGAAAAATAGAGAATAAAACCGCTCACCTTGCCTTACCCCGACATTAAAATTTAAATAAGCCTGTGGAGTGTGTTTACTGCAAAGCTGATGTCACTGTCTCTGCGTGTGTGCACGTAACACTTTAGCCGACTGGTGCAGATATTTTAGATTAACCCTTTACCGTTGTGCTCCGATCTGGGCATATTTGCGCGCCCCGGGAGCTGGCGCAAAAGGGGACGTAGCCCGCTCCGCATCGGCTTCCGTAGGTCATTGACCCCCGTGACCTTTAACTATTGTCTCTCGCGTTGTTGTGGCCGAATTTTCGAGTAGCTACTCGCAGTTTCGAGCTCCGCGTGAAACAGTAAAGATGGGTGACAGCCGAGCTCTCCGCATGGGTCCAAAAGGACCCAAACAACGGTAAAGGGTTAGAGATTAGACTTTCCCCCCTCGTTGATAACACATGATTTCGCATTTCTGTAAAGAGTATAAATTACATCGAGGACTTTGCCATTTATGTAATAGGCAATTAATTTTGCCCATAGAGAGGTCCTATCTACCAGATCAAAAGCTTTTTTGTAGTCTATAAATGCGCAATATACACGCTTCTTACAGTGAAGATAATAGTCAACAATAGAGTGCAATACGAAAATATGGTCAATTGTAGAATGATTTTTTCTAAATCCAGCTTGTTCATCACCAAGTAGACCAGTACTCTCAAGGTAGGTTTTAATTCTTTTATTCAAAACAGAAGTAAACAGTTTAACGACACAACTAGGAAGGGTTATTCCACGATAATTATCTACCTCTATCGCCGACCCCTTTCCTTTAAAGATAGGTTTGATGAGGCGCACTGTCCAGTCTGTAGGAAGAATATTAGAAGAGAGTACCAAGTTAAATAATTTCGTTATAATTCGAATTATTGGACCAGTACTACACTTTAAACACTCGTTCGTAATCAAATCGATGCCCGGAGATTTGTTCCTTTTTTAAAACTTAATTTGCTCAATGACTTCATTTTCAGTAATATCATCATTAAGGTCTTCATTAATTGCTGAATTAGATAAAACTGGCTTTGGGGGCTCTTGGTCATTTTCCTCACAACTACTCTGACACAACTTCTGAAAGTACGCCTCAAAAATATTAGTAGAAATAGTACAAGGTAATGATTTCTTAGGGTTTGCTGCATTAATAACATTCCAATACCCCTTTGGATTAGCTTTCTTCAAGTTCCGAATTTTTTCATGCAAGTTGTTATAGTAATGACGTTAAGCTCTCTTCAGGGTTATTTTATACTTCCTAGTACAAATACTGAGCATCTGCCTAGATCTTTCATTCTTACTAACTTTGTGCAATCGCTTTTGTTTAACATATTGGGATTTCATCATTTTACAGTCTAAATTAAACCATGGATGACAATTTCGGATTTTCTTTTTGTAAGATCTGTTTGCCTTGTATGACAGAAATCCAACACTCGACGCAGCATCGAGATAAACATCCTTTAACATGTCAGTAATTTTATCCACACTCTTTTGCGTCATAGACTTACTATCGGCTGAATCAATAACATTAAGCATTCTCTGCGTATTAATACAATTTAAAGCTGCAATAAAATCATTTTCTTTATCATTTTTCCAAAATATTTTTCTGTGATTGCTTTGGTTACTTGAAAGTACTTCGTAACTTTTTTTTCTTTCAAAAGGTACACTGCCAGCGATTCCGATTTCCAGACAAATTGGATTGTGCTTGTCGGAAAGGAATTTATCAAACGCATCTACACTGAAATCTAACACTTGAGGGAATAATTCAGCAGACACAATAGCATAATCAATTGTACTCTTTCCGTCAAAAGTGCACCCGCCAATATTTTTGTCTTTTCCAACTCTTTCCATTTGCTATGTGCAGGTCTAAACATCTGCAAAGCTCTATCAAGCAATGGCCATTATTACTCGTGATTTTGTCCTCATTGACTCTACCAGTAAAAACACCAAGAGCTTCAAGTTCATCTTTAGAGTTGAAAGCGGTAGCGGTATTTTCAAGACCGGCCTCTTCAAGTGAAAAAACGTCAATTTCTACGAAATCAGACAATTCCCCTGTCCATGCATTAAAGTCACCAATCAGGCAAAACGGAATATCATATTTCAATTTCAGTGTTATATAATCATGTGCTATATCTTCAAACATACTCATTTCATAGTACTTTGACCCCTCGTGAGGCATGTACACAACACAAGCATCATTTGAAAGCCATTGTGTCCAGTGCTAATCCTTATCCACTCACAGGGTAGCATCCGAACGAGAATCTGTGATCACCCGGTATGACCGGACAAAGACGTAGCTATTAACACAGCTATTCCGTGAATGCCTCCATACCGGTATTTGGTAGATTTTTTCACAGCATGTACGATCGAGAACCCAGGGAAATAGGAAGGATCTATATCGTCTGTTTTTGTCTCAGTTAGGCAGATAAAATCATAGTTCTTTATGTAATGCTGCGATATGCTATATTCAACCTTTTTCCTTAGGCCACAAACATTTAAACTCAGAAACCGTAGTACTTTAATAGGAAATCTTGAGGAATACGTATGATCGTGGGAAATATCCTTAGAGAAGTAATTCCCAGAGTCATGATCTAGCTCATCTTCAAGTATTGAAGCCTCGTATTCCTATAGGGTATTGTAACGCAAAATCTCATTAACCTTTGCTTGATTCCGTCCAAGTTTCGCAATATCCCTGGAAGAGTCTAGCACCAATCTTGTTTCCTTCCCCTCTATATTAATAGTGCTAAAAATTTTACCGTCTATAGTCCATACCTTAGAAACTCGATCATCGTTTCTTAGTTCATATACAATTTTCTTCCTCATACTGGTCAAGTCATCATTAATGTAAACATTCTGAAACTCAGGTTTGGATTTGAGTAACTTCTTGTTTTTCATGATGTTCACTTTTGTTTTTCCGTTTCACAAATTTCACAATTACTGGTCTGGGATCTTTTCCGTTTCCTGGAAGACGGTAGCAAGTACTGATGTCGTTGGTGTTTACTTCTACGCCAATCTTATCAGCCAGGTCGGTGACCGTACTTTCTAGCTCCTCGTTATCCCTGTCACTTTCAGGAACGGTAGTCCAAAGATTCGTAGGTTCGTTTTCCTTGTATATTGTTCTAACTTTTCAATTTCAGCACCTTGATTAAGCATCACTTTTTTCAGATCATGCAGACCAGTTTCAACAGAACTTACAACTGACATTTCTTTTTTCACATTTTCCAATAAAGTCTGGGCAGTTGAGGCAATGGCTGTCGGAACTGCCTTCATAATCACTGTTTGAATTGATTGCATTACCACAGAGATAATAAAAGAAAGCTGCTCCTGTGTTTTCAATTTACCTGGTCCACTCGGTTGGGAGGGCCCATTGTTCTCCATGCTAGCCTTACAGCTTAGGTTCAAAGCTAGGTCAACGCTTTGTTGAGAGAAGGCAATCTTATCTGCGTCATCGATTGTATCTCGCAAATTAAGTTCCTTTTCTTCCTTTCCTTCTTCTAAAGTGTGGAGCAGTTGACGAGAAATATTTGCGGAGTCAGTTGACTTATACTTCTTATCGACAGGACGCTAGGGTGTCGAGGAAATCTCGTTTCTTTTAGAGCCTACTTTGTCGCCACCTAGCGAATCTGACGCCATCTTGGTCGTTACCCAAGGATGATTTTCATTTCATGTTAGCAGAAAAACTAATATCCTAGTTATTGTGAGCATAACTACCAAAAACGTAACTGAAAATCACAATACAGCAGTCGTCAAAACACATTCGTCTTAAGTCATCTGTTTTTTTTTTTTGGGGGGGGGGGCATATGTTCTCAAAAAAAAAAAAAACTGAAGTTGTTAGAGAAAATTGAATTTAATGTTAAATAGATTAATATTTGCATTTTTAAATGAGGCAATGTCTAGGAAGCCTAATATCAAAAACGCAGGAGCATAATACAGTAACTGCACTGTTAAAAAATATAATTTACATAATTTTTATAGCAAAATTTTTTCCAACCAAATAATGTCTTTCTTTACAGCCAGACTGTAATCATGAAAAAACATTAAGGGTTTGTTATTTCTTTTCAGTTTTTGCATGTAAATTAGTTTACAAAAGTCTACTGTAAAATCGAATTACAGAATTGTTCTGTTTTGTTTAGCTTAATTTTATGTGAATTTACAGCCTACTGTTTGACGTTTTAAAATTTATTATAATATCGCTTTTTTACCTCTCATATGTTATTACGTAACATACATTTCATCATTACGAAGATCAGGTATTTGCTTGTCAACGTAATATGTCGTTACGCAATTGTTTTCGATCAAAACACGTTGAGGATGCTTTGTTGTCATACAGTTGTCAAGTAGACTGCTATCTCTACATCCCTTCAATTTTCTTATTCTTCATATGAAAAAACTACATTTACCAAAATAGATGCAAGAAGTCACAACTTTCCATTCAAGAATTTATGTTCAAGTTTAAGTTTGCAATTAATGTAGAAAAAATTTTTCTTCTAGAAGACCAGTACGTTCTACAAGACAAATTAACTATCACGATCTATATGACACTTTCTGCGATTTCATTGACGCTCGGTTGTAACCATTATGTTATTGACCAATGAAACTGTTCTTATGTGTTCTTATAACTTTATATCTGCTAAGTAACTTGTATATATCTGTAAATTACTCATGGAAACATCAATTGTAAATTTACCAAATTAAACTTGAAATTGCTGATGCTGATGTATATGAATTGAAATAAAAAGGAGGGAAAAAAAGACTGCTATCTCTAGGAACTTTGTAATTGGAAAGTCACATTTTTGTACACTATAATAATTGTTTTTAAAATAAATATGACAAAGAATGCAAATACATTGGTTGCAAACATTTGCAGACAATGTTAACAATAAGTTTATCACTTCCTGATTAAAAAACGCCAAAGAAGATATTATTCATAGCAACAACAATCCTTTTGTTAGGAAAATGCCTACAAAATAAGCTCCACCCATTTATGCAAAATGAGATTTACGTCATAAAGAGGCAAATTTACAGACTCTTTCAAGTAAATTTGTGAAATGTTTTTAATTTGCTCCGATCAAGTGCATGAGCGCCTGTGGCGATGAGTTGACATCAGTATACCAATTGTCAGGGCTCTGAAATAAGGGCCTTACAGTTTCTTTTTACTTAAAAATGTGTGACAAAACACCAGTTGTATGATATTTATAACTAAGAACGTAATAACTAAGTATGCTTTTATAATAAATGTAAGTTAATTTTCAAATAGGGCCATAAATTTGCCAAATTTTTTTTTTTTTTTTAAACTGAAACTTCGCAGAACGATGCATGTTATATATTGACAATTTTCTGCCAGGGGCTATTTCTTATTTGTTTGTTTGGGTTTATTTTCATTTCTTTTTCAATTTAAAAACAAAATGAATGTTTGTTAAATGACATTATTTTTATTTGAAATCAGAAAAATAAAAATACTGTGAAAACTTCTGTAAATTTACAGAAAAAGTTTTACAAAGCAGTAAAATTTGGTTAAAAAAGCAGACAGAAATGGTTTTTCAAATAAACAGAAAATACATGTTACACAACCGTTTTTTTTTTTATTGTAGCAATACAAAGTGTCTGTAAAGATAAAAAAAAATCTATTAAAAGTAAAATACAAAAAGTTTAAGTTATAAAAGTCTGTAAATTTACAGAAATTTTTAACAGTGTGGATGAAATACTGTCCCCAAGACAACGAGCAACGGAAAGTTACGTTTAAACCCAAGAGAGCCAAAGAAAGCCAAGGTTAATTTGATTTCAAAGATGGCAGGAAAGTTTGCTATCCCGTAAAGAATATGTGACCTCTGAAGGGAAAAGGGGAATCTTAAAAATGAATGTTGGCGATGTACACAATTTTGAGTTAAACAAATTACAGAAAGATACGCTTAAGAAAATCAGCAAGAAGGAATCCATGTGTCAGAAAATTAATGTCCCATTTTATTCATATTGATTCTGCATCAATTTCTGTTATTTATTTTACTTCACGCAGGCCTCACTTCACTAAACATTTGAAGGGAACCCGAGATTTTCCTGTAACAATTATTCGGAATTTATAGGGTGAATGCAACTTGATTATTTTATAAAAAAAAAAAACAATCACTGCTCACTTCATATTCCAAAAACGTCCTTAGACTGACTGCTTCTTTTTCTCTCGTACAAACAAAGAAAGTGCAGCGACCTCATATCTCTAAATTCCATTTTGCACCATTGTCATTTTGTGAAGAACGAGCTTCTATAGATTTGAAATTTTCTAGTTGTCTCATTTCATCTTCTTAGCATTATCCCTGCTTTCAAAATTTTAAAGCGAAAGATTTCCTTTTCAGACCTAAAGTTGTTTTCCTCAAAAAGTAAAATTTTAGTAAACGTCAAACATCCAGGTCTGTAAGCCAGATTTATTTGTTTAACATTTACACAGGTGACAGAGTAAGGTAAAGTCAGTTTTATTTCATGTTGATTCCTTATAATTTTTTGAAACCAGCCTAAAAGATATGTTATGTTACTACTGTATGCATAATTTCCTCAAATATGAATGAGTTGATTTATCATGAAAAATCTTTTCAAAGTTTCCCTTTTCTGCTACTTGCCTGCAGAACTTCAATTTCGATTCAGATTAATAGGGGGATTGAACTTTCAGATTGCGACCCTGCTAAAAAAAACTTAGCCAAATTCTTTCTTAATATTTGGGGTGTATGTTTAAAAATTGCAAATGGCATGATAGTAAACTCCCACGTTGGACCCTTATTGGACTTATCTCCTGATCACAGCTTCGACCTTTTGTTCGTCAGTTAATGATGGACGCGTTATTTCCAAGAGAGGTTGGTAAAACAAGTGCCCAAAGTTTGTTGAAATTTTATCATTTATTGGGAATGATATTGACCATACTCATTGTATGTTTTTGAAGCATATGTGCACTATAGTACCTATCTTATGTTGTACGAATTATGGTACCTGAATTCCCTTCATTATGTCAAATTGAAGTTATAAGGAGTACTTGATAACTGAAGACGTGAGAAGAACGTGAAAGTCTGAGAGTTATTTGTAAATAAATTATGACAGACATTTAAAAAATCACGGCGACCA
Source organism: Holothuria scabra (assembly GCA_037179385.1). Classification (NCBI taxonomy): domain Eukaryota; kingdom Metazoa; phylum Echinodermata; class Holothuroidea; order Aspidochirotida; family Holothuriidae; genus Holothuria; species Holothuria scabra. The sequence continues at coordinate 19,904,381 of CM074200.1, forward strand.
ACATGTATTTACCTCCTCTGTGTTTCACCCCCTGGAAATTGTTACGAAGATCCAATAGGGGCTCATATGTATGGCCGCTCAGGTACGACATGAAGGTTGAAAGAACCGAGCCTATTATCATACTAGATTACAATTTAATTTAACGAGCGAGATAATAGTTGGCCTTGACAAAGACTTGACTACTCTAAATCCAGAATCCTGACCTGATTGTTTTGTTATCTTTGCCGGTAAAGCACTCTTTCAGATGATGATTCAATGTTTGAAATTTAATGGATACATCATAAAAACCAGCGAGTATTGAATACGATCAGTGTTCCGGCTTAAAAAAATTTGGTCTTTCGGATCTGTCTTTATAAATAAATTGATTTCGAAAGTCTTGGATGTGGCTGAGGATACTATTATGGACTCTCGTTTAATTTCCTTTCTTAGCTCTGATTTACTTCGCTTTTTGAAAAGTAGTGATATTTTTTCACCAAATTATTTACTGTTTCAAAGATTCACGGAAAGAATTTTTTGAAATGATGATGATGATGATGACGACGATAACGATGACGATGACGATGACGATGACGATGACGATGACGATAATAGGGAGAATATTAACAAGATGCTGTCACACATTAGCATCATCATCATCATCGTCGTCGACGTCGTCGTCACAACAAACATAGCCCCAAACCATCCTACATTTGTTAAGGCTCGTGATGTGGTTTTTTATTTGTTTTATTCCGAAAGATATTTGAGTTTCAGTCCTGTGGATCACCTTAACTCTCCAAAACATCTTAAACTCTGCATGGTCGTGGGGAGCTTCACGGTCTTATGTCCACGTATGGAATGAGATTTGACTGTTATAGATCGTTAAAACTTTATTTATTCAGCACGGATGTTTACTTACCAAGTTGAGATACAAAAACCCTCCCCGTTTTCGGATCATAACGGGGTCTTGGTACACTTTTTAACTCTCAATTTCTCAACAAGGAGGGAGTACACTGTTTCTTTGAACAACGATGAGCTTTCTGTCACTATTGAATTAACGGATATAATATACGTGTTGGAATCCAGGATAACAAGCTAATGCAGATATTAGAATCAGGTGATTGCCTTTACATGCGACAACCTTATTGCAAAAGAGAAAAGGCCGGATCCAGGAGCTTCAAAACGCATGATTCAACCCCAGCCAGAAAGTGGCGAAACAACTTATCATAACAACGAGGTTAAAGGTCAGGTTAGGTTTAATTAGATGGAAATTTACATTCCAGATTTCAATCTATTGCTTCAAGTCGAACTGCTTTTTTTTCCCTTCTTCTTCTTTCTTATTTTTACCCGGTTGTGGCCCACTTCCTTGTTTTCCCTGCTCCATAGTTTATTCTAAGAGCCGCGCACAATGGCACTAGGTCCTATAATTTAAGTCTTAGGTGTACCCAGACGGAGTTGGACTCCAGCCGTCGAGTTGCAAGTCAGATTCTCTCGCCACTAAATCATTCAGCCGGTTAAAGGCGCGCATGTAAAATCCAGTGGAACATTTATTTTGATTAAGCGAACAGGACGTCTCTTTCTTTCGCCAAGAGGGGGATGCGCCAAGCAGAACGGTATTCATGATATTTATAGCAAACTGCGCAGAGGTTCCATATATCAGTGGCGTTAGCTACTGGTCAGCAGGGTGGCCCCTCCCGGGAAATAATTTGGGGAAATTTGAGGAAATTGGGGAAAATTGATGAATTTTTAATCTAACAACAAATTCTCAAAAGTTTTGTTAGAATAAGAAATTGTAAGACATTTCTCATACATAATTTCGTATTTCCATGCAACAAATTAACACAGATTTCGTCAATGTGGCATGAACTGACCCGATTGCGTTCCACAGATATGTTCTCGCCGCGCAGCAGATTGAATGTTTTCTTGTATACGCGCGGGTGTTTTGATCAGTGCATTTCATTGCACAAGAAGCTGTTATTCAGGAATGTAACAAAAGCTGGTACAGTACAACTTACACTGAAAGGCTGTTAACCCGCACGTAATAATATGATCACCTTGTTCAAAGTCCCTGTGTTGTACACTTTGGGAATTCGGTGAAAGGATGTGAAAACTGACAAGTCACTAACGAAGACCCCGTTATATAGTCCTACAAGCTATCAGCGGGAGGATTTTAAACTTTACCGATTTTACTCTGTGTACATAACCATGGATGGGGCGGAAACAATCCATGGCTTACGAAAAACTTTAAGTTTACTTTAAGTTAACTTTAAGTCTAGAAATAAACGGGGTCCATAAGCATCTATTAGGCCTATTTAGATTTTGTTACTTAGCCTAATTCTTGGAGGCTTACAGGGAAAATAGCTTTCTTCTCACTTGGGGTATCACGGTAACAATGAATAAAAAAGTGTATCCCAATGGTGGCTCCGACTGATTGAGATAAATACTGCTTGTTAAGATTCTCTTTACAAGCATGACTACGCAATTTTCGGCCATCTGAGAAGTCTAATTATTCGAAATTTTGTGGCGCTTCGCTCAGTTTTTTGGGCACAGTTACATTTTTGGAACAAAGTAGCTTTTAACTTTCTGATCACTTTGCAGATTGTGAACATACTTAGAAAGGAGCATCTTATTGCAAACGACAAACGAAGATAGCGACTCGTTAGATTCTTCGTATAAGTCTGAAAAAATGCTATCTCCGGTCACTTAAGGGGTCTGATTTTTCGAAATTTTCCCAACCAATGGTGGCGATCCTCTTAGATAATCTTTGTGACAAAATAACGTTTTATGGTCAGGAAAAATCGCGAATCCTAAACAGATCAATGCTCTTTTATTTTGACTCCTAGAAGTTTGCAAATTTAATAACATGTTTTACTTCGAAAGGTAGCGTAAATAGCATAAGAATGCATATAAAGACACGAAAGTTTCAGTTTTATCCTCATGAACCACAAACATTCAACTTTTAACACTGTTCCTATCAAAGTCGAAAATCTTGCACCATTTTGCATCTAGGCTCCTTGAAAACGTCCAAAAATTTCAAAGGGGTGTCCCCCTCCCCTAGACTGGCGATCACCCAACATACTGCATGCCCCCTTCAGAGAAATCCTGCGTACGCCACTGCTTTAGTACATACAGATAAGCAAGATAACGTTGACAAAAACAAATATACTTAGATCTTTTGTTTCCAATTGCTGTAGGCTATGTTAAACATTAAGATTAAAATACAGGTATTATTACATTATGACGAGGTAATGTTGCTAAATTTTTAAATTTGCATATTTTACATGAAATACATACACATTGACCGGGAAAAGTTTTGGGGAAATTTCATACCTTTGCCTCTTCTGGAAAATATCCTAGCTACGTCACTGTAAGTGTTACATATTCAACACCACAAGAAATTTAGATATGTCTAAGTGTTGTTATTTTCAGTTATGCACTTAAGAGTGTTGTTGACTGTGGTTTCAGAAACCAGGTTACTAACCCCTCAAACACGGTTGTTTGCGACATGGAAACAAAAAAGTTCGATGCTCCTTTCACGCTGTATCAGATAAGAAATGCTCTGTATTAGTAACGACTATACTAGACGGAAGGAATCCAAATCAATGCTTCCAAAAGGAGTTGAGCTCCCTCGTCCATAACGCTAAAGACGCAATGTGTGTTGGCTATAAATATATTAACATTCAAATACTAACCTTTTCAGGGCTCTGTTCCTGAACAAGGGTGAAAAATTAGTTATCTGAAGAGTGTAAACCCTATTAAGACATTATGTAAATTAGCAGTAGAATACTGTAGAATGTTCTAGATTCTTTCTGTATCTCTTATTTACGTATAAATTTTCTGTCATTTTTAGGACTTTTTACGTTTGTCAAATGGTTTACGTCACAGTTCATATTTTAACACCTAATGAAAAACACTTAGCGGGTCTTCAATGCTTTTGATCAGAAATATTACAATTAAACAATGTGTAATCTTGAGATTAAGGCTAAAATAATAGTCATTTTAGAAAAAGTTGTTGAGGGGGCGTGTCCAAAATTTGAAATATTAATTTTCAACTGTACCTTGGAACAGCTTTAATCTGATCCGTCCTGAAACAAAAGATACCTTTTGGTAAAAAACATGTGGTTTATCAATACCGATCAGTAAAAATAATAAGAGTGTATGGACTTCATTTCCGTAACAACATATGCACTAACAGTTTTTCATGATCATTAACTTGTCATAGACGTGGTGCATTGCACAGGTCAATGTCCGCACATTAAATATGAGGACTGCTCAAGATTAAATCTGCCACCATTCCGTTCCCGTTTTGTCCTTTAGTGAACGTAATAGTTTCTTCGGGAAGCAGTGAAAGATTTGGTTTCGCCGAACGGCTCTTTGCACGAGGGTCGGGAGAACTTTAGAAAATAATCCCACTTCTCAGTAGGATATAAGTAGTTTCTGTTCTTTTCATCCAGGATAGAATGGAGCCATGCATGCCAAACCAATAATGTAAATGGTCTGAAGGCCGTGAGGTTTGGCACCTATTGTCCTTCAGTGGACGGGAAGCAGTGAAGGTTTTGGTTTCACGGAACATTCCTATGCCAGAGGTTTGAGAACACTTTAGAAAAAAAGAAATTTGCATGCACTTATCGGCCTTTTGGCTAAGATCATGTGCAGTATCTGCTCTTTTTATTAAATCTAGAATGGGGACATACATGACAGACCAATGATGTAAATGTTCCAAGGGCCGTAAGATTCGTAAAGTGTGGTCCTTCTGTGGACGTAAAGCTTCTTCGGGAAACGGTTTAAAGTTTGGTTTCACCTTACGGCCCTTTGTAGAGGGTCGAGAGGACTTTAGGAAAAGTTTTTCCAAGCACAAGAGAGAAAACGACAATGTACTCCTAACAACTCCTTGCTAAACGTATGGGCAAAGATGCTTGTTGAGAGCGTGTACACGACGAGTAAAGTAAAACTGCAAATTTTACAGGAAAAACTGGAATTGTTATAAATTAATTTCAGCTTTTTTTTACGGAGTTTGCTTGTTTTGTAAATTTACAGAACTTTCTGGAACTTCTGCTGCCAGAAAAATTCTGTAAAAATAACACTTGCATAATTCTGCAAATTTTACCTAGGTTTTCTGTAAGTTGAAATAACGGAAATTTCTCGGACTCTCTGCTGTATAAAACAAACCCATTTTACAGTGAAGACGGCTGGTCACAGGTTTGTACGATTTTTTTAATAAGGTTTTTAATCAGGGAGTTAAATAAAAACAAAATCGATTTTAATCAGATTATGTTGATTGATATCCTAGTTCTGTTAATCAAAGCCATGATATCTTTCATGATTTTAATCAACCGGATTTGACTAAAACAACACTGCCGGGTGTTATTTATATCAACTGTTGGTCAATCAAAATTTAAGGACCTTTCTTTGAATATTTTGACATGTTTCAGTCTAACTGGATCAACAAGCTCAACAAAGCTATCAGGATATTGTCCCTTCGGTGTTAGTCCATATGTATCTATTTACATTTATAACATGACTTAGGATTTTTATTTCTTTATTAAGCATATATTTATAGTTAGTTGTAAAATATTGTACGGGAATTACTGTGACTTTCTTTTATGTCGAAAGGAGGAAAAACTATTGTACGCCACTTTCAAAATGTTTTGAATGTCATGTTATGCTTTAAGAACTCCATCCTGGTCCGTGATAGTTTACAGTGATTTTGTTTGGAATATAACTCTTACTGTCAAAGATGACAGCTAAATTAGAAAGCAATAAGGCTTTTAGATTTTAAGTGGGTATAAGTGACCTAAAATATGTCTCCGATGAGAAGCAACTCAGATGTGATTCTTAACTGGTATTGACATAGTTCATTTTGCAGAACGCTTAAGAGTAAAGATACCGTTGTATACCTTCAGGAATAACCAAAGGCTGTATAGAAATTGCGGAGAGCCCTCTTGGGAACACTTTTTCGAACATTCAATATTTGACGAACACATGGGAATTATTTTGACCAATGCCTTATATTAAATTAGAGGGTGGCTTTTGTTGCCCAACGATCTTTACAGTGTACTAGTTCGGAAAGATTTTGAGCACCTTTTCCAAGCACGGTTTATAATATTCATAGGCTGCGAAATTTGAATAGATGATACACTGAGATTGTAGATTTGCTATTTCTTAATATATCTTTAAACTCACTCTTTCTGTATAATAATTTATTCACTGATTTTGTGCTGATTTAAGTTCTGTAATACTCAAACTCTTGAAGGTTGCATGAAAATATTTGCAAAGTTGAAAAACAAAACCATCGGCAATAACTTATTTCCAAAGTTTAATAGGAAATAAAAAGTAAATAGAAACGAGAATAAAAAGGATTTTCATTTTCTAAGGATCATTTTTTACAAAAAAAAAAGAATTTTCAAGTTTAAGGATCATTTTTTACAAGTATTAAACAAGTAAACATGGCTTACCAACCTGGATATTGACAATCACGTAATCTTCACTTTTCGAAATAAACAAATGTGACAACTTCGTTGTAATATATTTCCATTCACGGCTTATTTAAATTAGAAGGGTTGTTTAAGCCTCTAATAGTAGAGTAGATACTTTGACGTAAATTTCAAATCTCTCTGGAAAATGTTGCTTGACATTTTAAAGAATGGCACGAATTTGAATAACAGTGATGAAGCTACTGGAATTCAAATTTCAATGGAAAGAGAAAAGAAGCACAGTCTAAGGACACAATAGACTCATTCACGCACTTAAACCACTGGTTGGCACTGGTTGGCTTCTTCTTCAGAGATTTTGAACCTATTTCAGCAGTTAAAAACTCATTGAAATTAACTTTTTCGTAGGCCTACATTTCCCTGGGTATCGTGCAAGTTGTCGCTATAGTATAACTACTGAACGATAATACTGATCTTAGTGCATTCTTTTTTCTTTTTTTTTGCGTTTGTTTTAAATTTACAAAAAGACGACATTAAGTTAATTCCAACATTACACCTTTCAACAACTACAGTCCGTGGCAAATACACAAGTATTGTAGGTATTCAAAATAGGTTGAACGCAGTAAGTTTGAAAGGACCCCCTTTTAATGTATCAATGAACCGATACACTTAAGTTTACAGGATGTGTTTAAATAGTCATACAGAATGATTTTTTTCCTATGCTATTTGTTCCTAAAAAAACTCATTCTGGGTAAAGTTTCCTATCTGGAAAAAGCCTGCCTTTCAGAAACACACAGATTGTACGTTTAACCCCAACTGGGAAATGTTTATCTGCAGAAGTACTATGTTTTAGATTTGTCAGTATCTGCAATGTAAAGTCGAAGTAAGATAAGCAAGTAACCGAGTTCAACTTTTAATGCCAAAGGCAGTGTACGTGTAGGTCACTAAGTGACTGGGGACGCTTTTGTGTGTTTCCCCTCGTGACTTTGTATCTTTCCTCTATGATTCTGATATCTTCTCCGCATGTCGAGAGGTTAGCACGACGCTATAGCACCTGCATGCTAGTCATCATACCTTTCTGTTGTTTTGTGAACCAGTCCTGTTGATTTGTTAGTTATGTTATGAAGGTGCAGGTGTTGGCTCTATAAAAAGTGGGCACTCGTTCCTCGTTTCTCTTACTGTTAAGAGTAACTGTGTTTAATTTTTTGTGTTGTTTTAAAGTCCTTGCAGAAAAGATCGGGAGGTTGTCGGGTTTTTTTTCTTGTAAGTAGTTTAATTTGTTAAGAGTGTGGAGGAGCGGGGTTGGGTGCGGGGTCTAATACATTAGTTTTAGGGATTTGGAAGATTTTCGGGCAGGTGTGCCCCCCAAACGGGATGGAGGGCCTCGGCCATAGGCAAGTTTCAGTGGAGTATCTTGTGATAGCAGATTTTTCTTAAAATTAGGATAAATTTCTTATAAGCTATCGGAGAGTTGTTCCGTTTTCTTATTTTGTAGTCGTGTTTTCCTTTACTGGCTTAGTGCTACCAAACTTCATTCCTGTCCAACGGATGACTTCCCGTTGCCAGAACATCCACCCTATGTTCCACATTTATTACTATTTTTCATGGTTCTCAACAGGACTTTATCTGAAATCATTCTGTAGTAAACATTTTAAGAAGTTATATGTTCTGCTATTTGTCACGAGCCGCAAAACTTCCCCTGTTAGCGATAAAGTGTTTGTCTCCATTCCTCCAAATTGCTCATTTAATACTTTCTCCTAGTATTAAGCACAAGTTTCGTTGAGTTTTATTGATCAAAAACTACACTTAATTTGGTTAGAATGATTACAAGTCCATTAAGGTTGGATCCTTTCATTCCCTTCTCCTTCAGTAGTTTTACAGTTTTCATTTAACTATTAGAGCCAAGAAACTGTATTTGTCGATCAAGGACCTTCCTGGTAATTTTTACTCGTGATAAACACATGTATTCTATACAGTATGGGTATAGTTTAGTTCGCTGAAGATTTCAAGGCCTTGTTTAGGTCATGGATTTCATCCTCATTTTGACGGGGCTAAATTGTATTGAATAGTATTGACTTTAGCACCAACTTGAAGATAAAAATGTCTTCTCAGATAATTCCATTTGTACAAGTTGAACAAAGGCTACAAAGGGAATAAATCACGTGTTCAACAAATGAACTTTTTCTGAGGCTTCCAATTGGCATTTTAAAGGGATATTTTCATCATCCCAAACAGTTCCAATTCTCCCAACCCACTAACTTCTAGCCCCTCCCACAATTATTTAAAAATCATCTTTATCCAGACACAATCCTAGTTTATTGCTTCATGGCTTGTACCAGTGTCCATACAAGTCCATAATGTGTAATCAAGACACTCTCAGTGCCCATGCTGTGTAATTTAGCTATTATGCATTGTTTGAATGTGATGCCATTAAAAGAGCTGAACCAATTGAGAGTTTTGATATATGTATACTGAAACTGTAGTTTAGGGTGACGAATGACTGCCTTTAAGTAAGCTTCATTGATGTGCATGGTTTGTACTGGACAAATCTGGACAGCAAAGAGTCCCCAACAATCTCTTTAAAATGTCGGTTGAAAAAAGGAAAACACGATAAAGATGAAAAAAAAGCTTTCAGAGTCTGGTTTTTACAAGACAATCGCTTACGTAGTGTAGGAGGTAGGTAGAAAGAAAGAAAAGGTTGAACAGTAAACGTCCTATTCAAGGCCCTGTGTGTTTCAGAGAAGGAGCACTAAGAAATCGCTAAAAAATGCGCTGTGACATATTCGTGCACGTTTGGTTTTACGCGGCCAGTGATCTTGCGATTGTAGACAAAATGTAGACAAATGAGAATTAAAAAGCCATTGTGAAGAAATGTTCCCATACCTTATCCACTCTGTTGCTAAGTAGCAATGACGTCATTTGCTTGTAAACATGAATGAGTCTATTGCAATAAGATATCCGAACAAGGTATAAATGAGGCAGCTCCTAGCATCTCCCTACTCAAACGTATTAGGGGATAGCCCTACATTTCTTAACATGATGACTGCAATTAACATTGGTCAAATTAATTTGAAGCAATGAATGCAATGGCGCTTGCCAACTAAGGGTGATGTTCTCAAAGAAGCTTTCTCAGCTTCATTTCAATTATAGTCGCTCAAAAAGACTACAATTATTCCAGGTAATGTGGCTCTTACTTGGCGATATGCTACAAGGAGTCGATACAAGTTGCCTTAAGTGGCTAGTGAAAAAATAGGTTAATGACCTTCGTTTGAGCTTATTGTTTGAAGTTTCGGTTGTATCAATTTTTAAATCAAAGAGTTATGTCACGTGATGTCAAATTAAGTAAGCCACACCTACTGGAAAAACTCAACCGTGGCTTAGTGCACCATTCACACATGGGTAAACTGCTTATCAGGTAGCTGCATTAAAATTAATGCTTTCTACAGTTTTAACACATCAAGAGGGGCGGGGCGTGAGAAGTCAGTGAAAGCACCCTAAAGCATTTGCAGTGAATTTGTTCACTACTGGCCAAGTATCTCCAAATAATGTTTGGGAACTTCCAATTATATAAACCCCCAGAAAACATTATATTTAGTTAGAGTTATTCATACAGTACCGTAATTTAATTTATATCACAAATAAAGGCTGCTTGTGATAAAAAATCTCATGCCATGGTCACAGATATCATAATATCATTGAACTTAGATCAATGGACAAATTAGCACTACTGATTAATACCCTCAAACCAGATGAATATAAATATCTAGGTTTACCGTTTAAATCCATTTATAAGATAAAAGATTTTTTCGCCACCTATACATTTTTATCGTTCGAATGTGAAAGAATCGTGTTTTCCAAAAAGTTATTACTTTTTAGCTCACAATGCCTTACACGCTTCCACAGTAATACATGAGAGGTCCGCCCAAATCCTGCCTGATGAAGATTTTGGATACTTCAACTGAAACGTAACCATAAAGGTGGACTCCATGCACTCCATGTCTGATATGATTTGGTATTAGCACTGCACTGCACTGCAAGTGCTACAGACCGTAGGTGTCCGTTTGTTGTCAGATGCAATGGAAACGCTTATGGTAAGGTTAATGCTCAAAAATTCAAAAAACATGGTTTATCGAACAAAAAACCATGTTTATCGACCGAAAAACCATGTTTATTGAACAAAAAACATAAATTCTTAGTTGTCTTAGTCCATGTTTTTCTCAAAAAAAAAAAAAAACCCGTGTTTTTCGGCGGATAATCCAAGATTATCGGCGGTAATCTCAGATTTTTAGTCAAAAAACCATGTTTTCCGATCGGAAAACCATGTTTATCGGTACTAAACCATGTTTATCGGTGGATAATCCATGTTTATGGGCGAAAAACTATGTTTATCGGCGATAAACTTGGATTTTCAATCGAAAAACATGGTTTACCACTGATAAACTTGGGTTATCAACCGATAACCATGGTTTATCGCCGACAAACTTGGATTATCTTTGATAAAAGGTAAGGATACCAAAGCTTCAACCGCAAAATTTGTAAGTGTATCAAATTGATTAGTTTAGGGAACATAAAACATAAATGGCAATCAAATGATTTCTGAAAAATAAAACAATTCTAGACCAGTTAAGTTATGGTATATTTCTCAATGCACTTTGCGACAACTCCCAATTTGAAATATTATGTATACCAAAAAACACATATCCGGAACGCTATACAGCATTACGGTGATCATAACATAAAACTTTGATTCCTTCGTGTTATTTTTTTTATTCCATTGCAGTTGTTGTCTTATTTGCTGAAAAAATGTCCCATCCATTAAAGTGACAAGGTTCTCACAATAAGTGCATAAGTAAGTGTCCCTTCGATCAATTCCATTAAATTTCTGTGGTCTCTTGCAAGTGAACGAATGCTGAAAAAATGAAGACTCTATCTCTAGACTCTAATGAAAAGAGATTTCCTCGAAAGTCAAAATGTAAGTTATGTGTAGAAATAAGCTGGAACGGAATTCTCGTTTAGAAATTTGGACAAAAATGATTGACTTAATGGAATATAAACTCACAAAAGTCACATCTTCAACTTTTGTAATTTTAATACCTTCCATCTAAACATATTTATAAAACTTGATAGCATTAGAAGTAACCCCTTTCCATAAGTTATAAAAATATGGGCAAGTTGAAGGCTTTTTATTGTCCGCATTCTTGAGAAACAAATCAGTGATGTTACCGTTAATGTGTTATCAGAAAATATGAGAGAGAGAATTATCAAGCGTAAAGGAAAGTTACTAGAAATTACTTCTTCGATGTGATTACCTTTGAAATTAATATTCTTGAGGACTTGTAAAGGTACGAAACAGGGCCGTAGGAAGCGGGGGGCTGGGGGGCTGCAGCCCCCCCAATAATTTTGCCATATATAGTTTTTTTTTTTTTTTTTTTTGGAAATGAACATTTTATTACAACGAAAGGTCAAAATAAGGACTGCTTAGATACTATTAACAAGCCCAGGAAATTCATTTCCAGCTGTCGTAGGGGTTGGGATTTTCCAAAATTTTCTCTACGCTCCGCGCCAACCGATGGTGGCGCTCCGCTTAGATTGTCAGCCCGAGTCAGCCCCCCCAATCGAAAATACCTTCCGACGGCACTGCGAAAGCGTTCATGGGCACCACGGTCAATACATACGATTCAAATCGAAACTCTCTTACTTACTAGGGCTATGTTTTTGAAAGAGCAGAAACTGGGATAAGACTGAGATAGTTGTTATTCAAATTAAAATTTTTTTAATTACCAAGATTGACGAAGGACAAATTTGTAACGTCGCTGACGTTACTTCCTACCAAGTGAATTCATTTCAACAACTCCTTTGTAGCGAATGTGTTGGAATGGATGGTGACGACGGCATTTTCGATAAAGTTAATATATCTTAACCTCGTGCTATTATGAAACCCATGAGTTGGTAGGCATGTATACCGTAAACAGTAAAAGTCAATATTGAGGTGTAGTTATTCAATGGATACTTCCGTTGCAACAATGGGGTTTTCTCCTGGCCAATTTTTCTTCACACGAAGCGTTGTAATCGTCCCCGCGTCATTAAAATCCATACTGGCTCGAAGATAAATTTATGCCTTTCATAAAGAGCGCGGTAGTCAGAGACGGCAAATTCAGCATACCATTATTTTTAATTCTGTCATTATAGCAAAATACTCAACATTTCCATCCCAACCATAGCAATTAAACGCCACTAAACAATCTGAACGTATACGCAAAAAACCTAAATAAAGTCAACACCAAAGTAAACAGGTCTCGGAATGTCAGAATGTTGAAACAAGACTCATCTTGATTGCTTTTGTCTTCGACAACGAGGATCTTTTTCTCCTGCACTGTAAACTTTGTAAAAATACTCTCGCTATAAATATTTTCTGTCGCAGTTGACCAATAGTTTCCAGATTAATCTTATGCACTGCAAAAGGTAACAACAAACGTATGTCTTGTATCGAGAACAATGTGGTCAGTGCTGGAAAACGTATTGTTTCCAGCTTCCTCGCAGTTTCAAGGCTATGTACACATCTCGGATCATTTGAAAATACATCATTTTCTTTCCGTAAAGTTGCCAATACATTATTCAAAGTTCTGTTTTTGCAGACTTATAATTTTCTTTACCGAATGGAAATTTGCAAGACATGGGTGCTTGATTGCTTTTATTGCGTACATGTCTTTCCTTTTTTAGGAAACGCAGTTACTTTTTTTTAATTTTTTGAAGAAACATTTCTGTTGATGACTTATTCTCATGTAATACCCCCTACTCTATTCTTTGAGGGCACGCGTGCCAAATATTTTCTTTAGGCTTCACATGGTAATTCCTCATCGCGATGAATAAACAGTGAGAAATCTGATGCCATAACCTTTATTGAAAGCAAGAAAAGTAACAGCTCATTAAATGCAAATGACAGAACAGAACAGTCTTATTGCGCTTTAAAAGGGTAAACGAAAATACCCTTGTGGTTGTTAAGTCTAAGCCGAAACTTAGTGCTAGTTTCTCCAACATAAAGACCTTTAGGGCACATAGTACAAATAATAAAAAAAAACAACATTCTGAGAATCAAAGTCCAGATTGGGGGGTTTGATAGGAAATTTCGAAAAAGGGAACACCAATGGGAACCAAAATGGCTCCAGGTTACGCTAATATCGTTATGGAGAAACTGGGGTCAGAATTGTTGAATTTTTTCACTCTGAAACCTATTCACTACTATAGGTACATCGATGACATATTTTTTATTTGGCCCCACGATTTGGAATCTTTAGAGTCCTTCATATTACACGCTTACTCCTACACCATAGCTTAAAATTCACCTATTAAGTTTCTGATTCAAAAATCCCTTTCCTGGATGTCCTAGTTAAATTTCGCGCTATCCACGACCGTTTAATATAAGCCAACAGATAACTACCAGTTCTTACTTTCCGAGAGTGCGCATCCTCTCAGCCTCAAAAAGGCAATTGTCTATTGTCAATGTCTAAGACTCAAACGCATTATCAAAAACGGAATTGAGAAAGCCAACAAGGACCTCCTCACCTATAACTTTAAAAATCGAGCGACAGCATTCCTTTAGTTTTAGAACACTACCTCCTTGCCCATTCCCTGATACGTACAATCAAACAGGGTTTTGCTCTATTAAGGAATGATATTTCCCTTCCTACTAGCTTAAGCAAGCCACCTTTGCAAGCCCTTCGCCAGCCTCCCAATTTAAGACAACTGCTTACGTCTTCTAAACTTTCACCGTTTTCTAAATCACCCCTAAAAATATCCCCTGCAATAAACCCCGCTGCCAAGTTTGCCAACATATTTCCCATGGCTCGTCCATTTTCCTCCCTTTTTCGAAATTTCCTATCAAACCCCCCAATCTGGACTGTGATTCTCAGAATGTTGTTTATTTATTATATTGTACTATGTGCCCTGAAGGTCTTTATGTTGGAGCAGGGAGCTGTTACGTAACAGCTCCCTGGTTGGAAAAACTAGTACCAAGTTTCGGTTTAGATTCAACCAGGGAGCTGTTACGGTGGAATTCATGATAAGTTTTACAGAACCAAATTGTCAAATAACTTCTTTGTGTGCTCTAAATGTTACTTAGTTAAAGCAACATGTTACTAACCATCAACGTAATCCTCACAATTTAAAAATTTACTGCTCTGATATTTAATGAATGTTTGAAATATTGCAGCTGAACATTTTATTCCGTTGCCATAAACCTGTTTTGATAAATGTTCTGTTGTGAAACAAGGGCCGTAAAATTTCTGTGCCTTTTAGTCACACCTGAAGTCCTACGTGTGGAAACAGTAGGTCCAAGCAAAATTTTTCAACCTTACATGAAAGGCCTCTTCAATGTTACTGTAGTTTCTATTCTAGTAAACAACCAATTAAGAAGGGAAAACAAGCCGCTGAAACAAAAGTTTAAAATTCTCCAAACTCTAATTGTTCTTTTGGCGAGTGAGTAACCCCCATCAGTCTTGTTCCAGTTTGTATCAGCCAAATAGATGTTCATCATAAACTTCTCAGACGGGTTTGAAGTTTTCGAGAAAAAGAAATCATTTTCTCCAATATTAAGGGCTTACACGATCTATCTCATTAGCGTTTATATTGACAAATAAGGATTTTGCATTTAAGGTATTTACTTGGTAAAGTAAATAACACCTGAATGTCAATATCTAGCTTGGTATGAGTAATTTATTGGTTAAAAAGTTGTGAATGATAAGCCTCGAAACATAATTTATGTTTTTCACCGATTTTGATTTCGCATTCACTTTTTTAATTAGTTAAATGATAATTTATTTTTCAACTTAAAATTGCTGGAATTCAAAAGATCCTATTTCCTTATGTTAGAAACGTACATGATTTGTTACGTCTCTCCTGTATTTCTCAAAGACACCTATCTTATGGAAAGTTTTGCTAAAGTTGCAAATTAAAATTCCCTGATATCTAAAATCTTGAGAGGTCTGTGCGTATTGTGATTTGCATGAATTTTCACAGTTTAGCACTTCCACGCAATATCAATTTCAACTTCAAACCACACCTTGGATTGTGAAATAGTAATGAAAAGCTTATTTTAGGTCACCTACTTGTACCCACTATAAATCCAAAAGTTTAGTTCTTGCCGAGTGGCCTGGTTTTGTCGGGAGTGTTGGTGGAGCTGTTTTATATGGAATGCGTAAGCCTATTCACCCCGTAATGTTTATTAGTTTACTCTACACTAATTTACGTACATGTGTGTACTAACACAAACGACTTATGGTGAAAAAAGGGTGCTTTTATATCTTGAAGCAAAAAGGGGAAGTAATTTTGCGTATTTCATTGTCTCTACATAAATAATGACAGGGGAAGTGATAAGGGTTTTCGAAGTCATGGCATTCTTTATCTACGTTATCCTTTCTTCCAAATTGGCCTCTCATAAGATGCAAATTTCGAGCGGGAAACGTAGATCATAGATGTGATGATTTTCAAATTTTACTAAAATAATATCAGACCTGTCTATTCCACTATCATTATCTATTCAGGGATATTATTCCTGTCTTACTTTTCAAGACTTTAAAAATAGAACTTCTTTCCGTTGTGCGTGAGGCTCTTCACTACAAACAATGTAGTAGGGATAACAATCCAGTGTCCACAACTATGATATGAGAGCCCAAAGTAGTATCCTCAATCACGTCCGAAAGAACATTGTATCGAGACTTTCAAATTCAATTTATTCATGATGCCAAATATTGGCCGATTAATACACAGTTTATTTTTCATTGCATATGTGAATAACTTAGTCTACTTTATGTTATACCAATTAATATACATTCTCCAGGAGGTTGTCATGGACAACTTCCTGCTATGAAGGCCCACTGCCTACTGAGTACAACAGAAATACTGAACCCTTTAATTTGATTGAGTAGGGAGCCCTCTTGTTTGCGCAACATTTGCAACAAAAGGTTTGAACAACTTTGTTGCGATCGTAATGAATTTCTAAAGTTACATCGTTGACCTATCTCTACTTCCTTTTGATCGGAAAGCAAAGTAATTTGCTACCGGTCAAGGACTGCAATTCGAAAACTTTTCTCCTTAGAATTATACCAACTAAGAAAGGTATGTCCGCTAGTATACTGTACTAATGTCTAGTTCAATAAGGGGGGCTGTAATCAATGTGACTATCCCTTATATGTTTCAAGAAGACGACAGCAACCCCCGGGGGTCATATGTCAATGCATACCTAAGAATTGGTTCTATTTTACCCTTTTTTTTACTTCGAGAGTACAGCAACCACATCGATTCGGATCATTTTTACAGATGTCAAATGTGACCTTCTTAGTGGGATTTTAAATTTACCCGCAGTCCTTTAATCTAGCATTAAATGCTTACACAACCCATCAATTTGCATAATCCATGCTTCTAAAGATATTAACATGAATGATTTTCTTTCCATAGTATCAAATTTTCGACTGATTTTTTTTTTATTTCAATAACCAGGTTAGTTAGACAAAAGTATTTTTTTTAACTCTTGCAAATGATGGCCTATTGAAATGGAAATCATTTTATCAAGAGGCTGTTGATTTTTGACTAACAATTTTAATCAGCTGCAGCTATAATTTCCATAAAATATTTTACAACAGCTTTTTCATGGATTTCAAAGTCTTCATAAGATCCTCGAAGAACTGATTATTCATAATTTTTACAAACAGATTCATCACCTCTTGAAATGACTGCGTTTCGTTTTCAATAAACAAACACTAATGCGGTCTTTTCACCTTTCCAACTTCACTTATAATTAGCAGCGAAACAACATTCACTTTACGAAATACGGACAAAAAGCCATAGTTTCCCCCATCAAACAGGGATTTTTTTTTTTTATCAAACCGCCAGCCTTGTCCCTTGCAGTGTTCGAAGTGCTGCATATTTGTGTAGGAAGAGCGGTTATGGTAGGGCGTATTAAATTTATCACGCTGTACGGATATTGATCCTTACGACAAACTACACCACCCTTATTGCCGACTTTTGCAATATACCACCTGTAATTTACTGTTGAATACACAGTACCACACCCAGAACACTGCCTTGTTTCACTATGAGCGTTTTTGGCTGTTTCGCAATGCAGCAGGACAGGACGTTAAGAATGCAGGGCTTTATTACTTAGGATCAAATATAATTTGTTACCGAGTGTTATCACAGATTAGTAAAATTTCATTTTCTTTTAAGTAGGGACTAAACGAAGCACTTGTTTTCTCTTAAATAAGGGCAATTGCAGCACTTGTTGAGACACTCGCAGTCTTTACATCCTGTGTTGCAGCTAAGTAATGTACTACCAAAGACATCATAAACGTAGATTCCAAACTGCTATCACTCTATTGTTAAACGCACTGACTCCTCACGGATGCTCAGACGGAGGGGAGGAAGTGTTCATTTGACATGCGCAAAGTTCTATTCCGTGAGATATGCGCATAGCCTATAGATGCGTAACACAAAAATCCCTTAAGATGAAATGTCAGCTGGGGTGCATTTTCAGAACGAGTTTTTTACGCGCAAAATACATTTCTCCGTGTATGGTCCTAGTAATTGATAAGTAATTTCGCGTGCTCGGAAAACGAGCGAACTAATTGATTTTTCGTTTTAAGTGCGTAAGAATGTAAAGGCGTGCATAGGTGAGCACTTGTGAAGATATAATAGAAACTGAACAATCAGAAAGTTCATAAACTTCAAACCAGTCGTTGTGCTTTCATGGTTAAATGTTACTTAAGAGACAAAATAAAAAAATACAAAACTATGAAAGTGAAATATCTGTGTCTGCTACCCTCCCAGGACTGAAAGTCGATTTTCTTTCTCTCTCCAGACAATTGTTGTTTGACGCACTGCGATAAGAATTAATTGGTGAATTTGAACCGGCGAAAACGGAAGTATTAGTTTGCATTCATAATTATTTGGGTAAAATAATTTTTATGTGTTACAGAAAGGCTAATTACATTTAATTGGTCCTCATTGGGTAGAAACTTGTCAGCGTTCGACTCTCTTCCATTAAACTGAAACCTGTCGTAGGTAAAAGGAAATAAATTCAATACAGAGTGTCCAACTTAAAAGAATCTTTTCGCTGAAATTTCAGTTATCTTCTGTTTAAATTCTTATCATTACTTCAATTGAGTTTGGATGTCTAAGGCAAAGAAACGTTCTCTGGAGCAGATATAGGAAAACATACCGTGCCTGCAAACTTCACACTAATCCTGTACTGTTAGAAATTTGACCAACATTTACCATTAAAGTGTAAGTAAAAGTGTGACTCATTTAGGTTGAATTTTTCGTGAACACTTTGACTTTAAGTTGGTTAAAAATTCGTGCATAAATTCTCAGCATGTCTTTTCCAAAAGGATTCTGAACGGTTTCTGCAATGTTATTAGCCTTAGTGTGAACAACAGTATTATTTATTCAAGCAAATTAAAAGGGGCATGCACTAAAAGCTCGAGCAGTCTTTATTAAATCCTGTTGGAGATTTCTAAGTAACAATGTGTCACAGGAGATGGCGTGTACTGCAGGTTATGAATTCAAAAGTGGATATTATTACTGGCTATTCACCAACAAGAAAGCTCTTTACAACCTGTCTCTAACACCTCCAACAGTTGCACATAGACATTTGAATATGATGTCACAGAGCCAAAAGTGCACCATTCTTTTGGGGCAAACAAACCAATACTGACAAAGTGCATACAGCTGATTTTTCACCTAGTCGAATTCGCCCAGTCCCGCATAGTCTGCTACATGTGCAGGGCAAATTCTTTTACGTGTTCCATTTTTTGATTCAAGGATGACGCTAGTGTGTCACCAATGCAAATAGAAATAATTTTCGGCGTCATGTAGCCACCCGAAATCAAAATTTCTTCTATATAAAGCAAAAGCGCTTTATAAATACGTTATAGGACATTTTTAGAGACCTCTGTCAAATTTTCATTGGAAAATGCTGAAAGTTCATATTAAATGAAAGTGAAGTCTAAGCGCAGCAAATATACTCATTTTGCAGTGAGAGACCACGCACTTGCCATATTCAAAGCCTTCGTAAAAAGTGAATTGATGAAATACGCTATACTATGCAGCAAAGAATTTGATTTCCTTATGTAATGAAACTATTATTTTTGGGGAAAAGAACCACCTAAGAGCAATTGGTTTGCACCACGGACGCGTACATCCTATACGTACATTGTTGCCACCAGCTGGGACCAAGATGGCCGCCGTGAAGCTATAATTTGTATAATTTGACGACGACTCTGTCATATTTTAAACAAAAGTTTAATTTGAAGGAGAAAAAATATCATATTCCTGCAACACATCAAAAAACATCAACCAGTTACATATGTAAACGTTCTACTCTAAACATTTAATTATTTCTCCTGCAAATAAACCTTTTGATAAAATTTGCCTCTTTAAAGGTTTTTAATTATTCATATGTTTGCATGAAAAGTCTATTATTGTTTCACATGTGTACGTGAGTACAGTAGTGAGTATACACTGTGCTGCGCGGGTACAAGATATATTTCTGTAGGGGGAAAAAGGATATAGACAGCCATTGTTGTTTAGCAACTCTTTTAGAAAGGTAAACTGTGTTTTCTCAACTGTGTTCCTCATCCAATAAACTACGATAAGTTCCATACCATGACAACGTTTCGTGGTGCTCTTGAGTATAAACCTACATGCCTATGACATGTTTGATGTCCGAATGGATATCATATTTTATTACTTTCTTCTTATATAAAGACAATTATCAAGGAAAGAAGTAAGGAAAAAAGTTTTTGCCCGAAAATTCAGTACGTGCATATCATTGTTACCTTAACAGAAGGGTTTAGGTTTTGATATGTTAGAGGAATACCAATTTTCGAGTTTTTGGTAAAACTGGTGCATTAAAACCGGATACGCAGTTCTCAACTTACTAGCAGGTAAAATTATCACATGTTCAGCCCGAAATGAGCTTTGACAAGCACATTTGACATCATATCATCACATTAATGGGCATTCGTTTGGTTTTCTGTAAACGTTAGAACCAGTTTTCTTCTCAACAACCCATGATGTCAGAATGTAATTGCATAAGTGGCATGAGAATTTCACAAACTTTTCATTCTCCAGAGGGAACCTCAAGACTCATAGCTTCTAATTCAACCCAACAGGCTGAATAAAGAAAATGTGGGAAACCATCCCTTGCCAATGTGGGGAAGTGATATAACCGCTGCCGAAAGTTTACTTTGGAACACAAATCTAGTAACTTCATTTATTTATATCTCGAGGAATGCATGTCCCATTTAAATGGCGATTTCACCCTTCTTTGTAGATTTGGTTCTTCTTCCTCATAACAAAATTAAATTTTAGTGTATACTACCCCTAAACACGTTTTTACTAGGCTGTCAAAAAAGGAAAAAAAGGAAGGAAATAGTCAAAAAGGAGAAAAAAAAAAAGAAATACACCATTGGACTAAATGCAATATGAGAACCAATTGCTGCAGCAGAACACACGGTCTAACAGTCTCAAAACCTGTCTCATCAGATCAGTAATAAATTTTGTGTAACAGATGTAACGCTATTTTGATCAATTTTTATATTTAATATGTGGAAATTCTAAATCCATAGACTCGACAAAATTTTCAATAAACGAAATGCTTCATACCGGTAGGTCAGGATGGCACCAAATTTGGACTGAGGTTTAACAAATACAAAGAACTAATTTAGATAAAGCAATAAGTTACAGACAAGATCCTCGAATTATATCTTTTTCCTAATCAGTGTGCTTTCATTATGCCATATTTGTGGTATTTCCTACTAAGGAGGAAACACCACAAAAATGACAGCATTAAACACATACAAGATAAGGAAAAACGAATATTTCGAGGACCTTGTCTTCGTCATCAGCGTCAAGGCCGAATAAGGAATCATTTACAAACAAAATGTAGCAAAAGAGTTATAAATTCCATGGAAGAATGGTAAGCACTATCAGCTTCCCTGTAAACCGCACAAGGGAAGTCGCCCAAGATACCAAGGTCTTTGTTCAGGCCGCAGGTAGGTGTGGAAGAGTTCAAAATTTAGCATCCGTTTGCTTTCGGACTTAAATCTTTGATTGACAGATGAGTAATTATAATGTGTGTGTTAGGAAAAGCTCGTTAAGATGTTTCAGTCATTCGGGCTTCAAATTAAGGTGCACACCAGCCCCAACCTTCCAACCGCGAAACTGGTATCCACCAACCATACAGGAGACCCAACTACCTACCCATATACATCAAAGCAAACTCTTGCCACCCTCCACTCGTAATCAAACAATTCCGGGCGCCACCAGTAGGAGCAGTTCTACCGTCTCTTCCAATTGTGATGTATTTAATGCCACCGCCCCTAAATAACAAAGCCCTTGAATCCAATAGATAATCAGAATCTATTAAGTGTACCGCACCACAGCAAAACATGGAAAGAGATGTACAACAGAAAGCGAACCCGCAAGAAAAATATAATCTGGTTCAACCCGTTCAACAGAATTGATAAGACCAACGTTGGAGGCACCTTCCTCCTTCCTCAAGTTGATCGCAAAAAACTTCCCGCAAGGCACGCACAGGCCCCATAACACATTCAACAAAAACACACTAAAAGCAAGCTACAATTGCCTTCAGAATATTAAACCGAGCATACACTCCCATCACTCTGATATTTGTAAACAAAGTAACAACAATACCCCTCTAAACCTCTACAACTGCAGAGTGACTGGCAACTGATCTCTTCGCGTGAATGTTTTAAGGGGAATGTAAAGTAAAAATTTTATTTTCATATGTGAGAGAGGAACCAAATTCCAAAGTGAGTTTGAGGGCAGCAGAGCTTGTATCACTTCCTCACATTAACAAGGAATGTTGTGTTTCACCTTGTTTTATCAGACTGTTATGTTGACCTTGAAGTAATTAGGAACAGGACCTTCCTGTGGGGGATGGAAACTTTGTCAAGTCCTAATGCCACTTTTGCCATCACATGTTAATATTATGGGATACTTAAGGAGATAATGAACTCTTAAGTGTAAAGAAAAACCATGGAGTAGTTAAGAAATCGAGGTACAAATTGTAAACAAATCAGACACAAAACAGAGTAAATCAGGCCAATGCAACCATTGCATAGCAGAAAACCTAACTACACTACACACTGAACACATCTCAGTGGTGAAGCCACAGGGTGGTTTGGGTTGAAAACCGCATGACCCAACCTTGAAAAAATAATTGCAAAAAAGCACCTCAAATAGCCGTTTTTCTCCTTAGACTCTTACTCATGCCGTGCTCCATCCCCTTCCACGACGGACACAACCCTGGCCACGCTACTGGCACATATTAAACAGGAAAAAAGTGTCACCATGGATACAAACCGCACAGCCGTGTCAAGAAGAAATAAAGAAATAAAGGCCTTTCAAAGTTCGAATACGCCCAGTTGTCTGATGGTCATCACGGCGTGAAGATCTGAGTGGCAACATGCTGTAGGTAGCCATATATACCATGTATTTTTATATATATTTTCTATATATTTCACGTAGTATTTCATTTTAAATCTTACATATGCCTCCACACACGAACAAGGAGACATGAGCAGAGAAACTTTGCTAGCAGAAAAGGTCTATTAAACTTAATGGCAATGACATCATAACTGATATGTATATACTAAGGTATTACTGAAGGGCATAGTAATGAGCATCGAAATCTTTTTCCTCGTTCCTTGAGTACAATTCCAATAAAATTAACATTCAAAAAGCAGCCATCCAGTCTTCGTAAGAGGCTTTAACGAAGACTCAGCCTGACTTTAACGCCATTAAGAGCGCGAAGTACCAGTTCAAACGTCAACCCAATCTCATCCATGGACTGCAGCGACGTCACATTTAGTTTCCTCAGAATAGTTGCCAAAATCACCTTTTCCTTCATTAAGGCAAATTTTTGACCTGCAACAAAACCAAAACTGACCTTAAATTTTAATTTTGCAGTGCAAAAAACATCTGACACTTTAAAACAGCAATTACAAAGGGTTATGAAATGGAGTGTTTGCACAATCCCTACTTTTTCCAAAGTCCTCCCGAGTCCCTGGCAAAGAGTCATACGGCGAAATCCAACTTTAAACTGCTTCCCGAAGAAGCTATTACGTCCACTCTAGGACAATACTTGATCAACCTCACTACCCTCAGACCAATTGCAGCATTGGTCTGTCATGTATGGCTCCATTCTAGGCTGGATGAAACGGTTTAAACTTGCACACTTGCCTTAGACAGATAAATAGCTGGCAGTGGTAAAAAACGACGCATTCCAAAACAGTATCCCAGAATCCTTTGTAATCGCTGTTTGAAAAATAGATCTTTTATTTAAACATGTGACCATTTGTGTAAGTATTAGAATCGTAATAACTGAAGCCTCTTCCCCTTGTACAACCTCTTTTGAAAAGCACAAATTATAACACGGCCAAAAATAACAACATATAATTGTAATGTCAGAAGATTTAAGCTTCTTTTACAAACATAAATAACACGTTAAACCTTAAATTCGATAGAAACTCTGACAACCTTCTGATTAATCCTAACGAAATTTTCTAACCATGAATTTCAGTTTTATTATATTTTTCCAAAAACAATATGCATTTGAGCCTTACGCGAATGAACATTGCAACAAAACAATTCAACAAAACGAATCTGATTCCTTTCTTCAAGCGAAACAAAGACTTCCTTTCGGCTTAGGTTAAACTACTGATTTTGCTATAATGGACAAAACTGGTGCTGCATTTTCCCCACATAGCTGAATACTTTAATTTTAAAGGAAATAATCCATGAGTAACTTTCACAGCAATTAACTTCGTTACCACAGTAAGAGAATCGCTAGAGTACGGAACTTAAATAATAAAACTTCATGCACACCCCGCTGGACCTCGATTATCAATCAATTCACTTTTCATCAAACACTTCTTTACCATTTTTTGTTATTGTTTTGTGTGTGTGTGATTGTTTGATTGGGAAAATCCTTACGAATTGTTTGTTTTATTTTAAACTTTTGATGATTAACTTACACATTTTCACTAAGATGGTTCTGGGGATAAGGGATATTTCCAAGAATAATTTTAGACTCAGTTGTGTACCCCATAACATAACATTCTGTCTTACTTTAATTACCATATCACATGGAAAAAAAAACCCCGCCTGTAGTGGAAACCGCTTATAGCGAGAGATAGCAGTTTAACCTAAGCATTTTCAATACCGGGACTACAAGGCATCTTATGCATTGCATTAACCCCAAGTAGCGCACTTCCCTATCGCTAAGTCCATCGTTATATCACCTTCACTTTGCTTAATTCAAAAATTGTATTAATTTTATGACTTTGAATAGATCCCGAACTTTTTAAAGGCATATTCCAGATACCAATTGCATCAAGTTCAAAATATGCAGAATTTTTTTCTCTTTCAGGAGATGAAAACGGCATCTCAATAGAGTTCAGAAAATAGAAATTTTAAAAGTAATGCAATTTTTATTGAGATTTTGTTCGCTATGGGAAATCTGTGAAGTCATCGCGGCACATAATTTTGACATTGCTTTCAAATTGGTCGTAATTGTGATGATGTTGCAGGCAAAATTGGGCAAAGTTTTTGGTTGAACTCTACGTATGGTGAAAATAATGCTTGATTTATTGGAAAAAGTATTCAAACATTTCAACAGTATTAAATTTCAAGTACAAACAGGACGTTCAATTATTAAGAAAAACAAACGGAATCTGAGGCAACGTACCGCATTTCACAACCTTCAGTGGTTTTGTTGAAAACCAGGTATTTTTTTAACACAAATAACAAGTCTTTAAAGTTAGATATCTTGAGTTAGGAAAATGGTATTGTGACGGGGTTTGCACAACATAATGTGGAATATGTTTGGTTTTCTAACGTGCCTTTAAGTACGAATGTAGTATTAATGTCATTAATTTGAAGTCGACAGATCAAGAAATTTTTCAGCTAGTATCAAAATGAATCTACTTGCACAAGCAGGGTAATGGTAGATGATAATTTGTTACCAATGCAATTTCGATGACCAGCTCCAAACGGGAGGTATGAAAACTTGTGTCGTCCGTTGCTGTAAGTTGGAAGAAATCTATCTGGGTCAAATTTCTCTGGATCTGGAAAATGTTTGGGATCTCGATGAAGCCAGAAGTAGCCCAAGAATACCGTCGTACCTTTCGGAATGGTAGCTCCACCTGTCATGGAGTGTTCAATGCAACAGACATTCTGAGAAAAAGCCTTTCAAGTCAGATGGGGGCTAGTTGGGTAGAAATTTGGTTTACGCCTTAACGTATACCTGCCGATTGTTATCTAGCTGCACCACGTACTTTTTTCAGTCGAGGGATAACAGGGTTGTTTTCCTTACTGCACGGTTTTTGCGGAGCTTTACCTACAGCGAACGGAAGCAGGTTGCATTTTAAAGTCTGTGACATAAACCTAATTGGTTTATCAAACTTTGAAATCCCGCGTGAGTAACCATGGTCATAATATGAAAACCGCAACTGATTTTGGCGAATCAAATCAACCACAACTTAAGGAGCATAAATCAACCATTTTCACATGGTAGTGCATTGATAATTACTTTGTGAAAGCGAGGCATGCATTAATAATTACTTTGCGAAAGCGAGGCAAAAATACCTCCATAAGAGAAAAAATATTTAAAATTAAAAATATTAAATTTAGAGTCATTTATTGATATTTTACTTATTCAGAGGTATAATACTGGCTTAAGTGAAGGAACTCCCTAAAAATACGAACACGTGTTTTGAAATCTGCCTTACTGACATATTTCATTGCTATGTTTTGAGTTTGACCATCTTCTGCTAATGTGCTTCTGCAAAATTTTATTCAAAATTGTTGCCTTTGCAACAAACTTTATTATTATAAGATAGTGCCCAAGTTTTGAAAAGCCAGATGCTGGTCCATTTCTGAACTATCCGTTGTCGATCTGACCCTTGCCTCTAAATGCCCCACTATGATGATTTCAGAGGGTAGATTTTGCTTTGCTACTCTAGATCATGGATATTTAAAATGCTGGTATTTAAAGCGGATCAGCGGGTTTGGTTGTTCGAATACAGGCCAAACCCGTATAATGCGGGTCACTTGGGAGGTATTTCATTACTTGTGTATGCGAACTGTAGTCGAACATTGCATTTGATTTTGCTCTTTTCTAATTTCTTCATTTACAAAGGACAGCTCCAAAGTTGTGATTTGATTGTATCTTTACCTTACTTTGAAAAAATCAAAAACATTGGATCACTGCGCTGCCTTGTAAAAATCTTTGGCTTTATTACCAAAATAGGCTTTCTAGAACAATGAAAGAGGATTACCATTCCTTTTAAATTGTGTTTCAGATTAAGGTTTTTACCTTAGCTGCATCGTTATTGTATTTCATTACCACTTGGTAAGAGATTGCCTGAAATCACCGCTATTGAATCATAGTCTGCATATTGAATACAGATGAATGACTAACTATGATATGCCTAATTATTTACTAGCAATTTACGGTGCATAGTCCCTTATGCCATACACTCTGAAAAATGATAACCCAACCTGGGCAAAAAATACCCAACCGTTGGTTCCGTATGCCTCTGTGTGCTGACCGGAATTGGGTAAAAATCTACCCAACTCAGTTGGTTAAGTGTTTTACTCATTAGTTGGGCAAGAGAAATTACCCAGCAGTTTCATCTGACTAGTTTTGCCCAACAAATGGTTAAAATTTGTACCATGTTGGGTGCTTTTTGGATTTCAATATAACCTGATATATAATTATATGATTTGGGCAAGATGGAGATTTGACAAAGTACCCTTAACCTTACAGCGTTTGCCCTCCAAGAGTGGTTGCGGGCATCAAAGACGATGCACTTGGTTAACAAACCGTGAAGTTTGTAGTTTGAAATAATAAACTGAACTTTGTAATTTTTTCTCCCATTGATTACGTATTAATGAAAACTTTTTTTTCTATACGACTACTGCTCTTTAAGTAATTTCGTCCAGATTTTTACTGCTAATGCTACCGCTAGCTGTTAACTTACCGAATTCAATCGTGCTCAACCATTCGATATCAATTAACCACTTTTACTAAAATAATTACCTGTAAAACTTAACTGATCTTTAAATAATCATCTGATTGGTCAGTTACATTTTGCTCAAATGTTGAATACTTTAAAACTTGCCCAACACTCTTACCAACGCTTGAATTTTACTCAACGTTAGTTTACCCCCAAAATATGGGTACATTTCTTGCCCATTTGTTGGGCAATAAATTGTCCATGTTGAGCAGTTTGGATTCCTGAACGCTTTTTACCAAACAGTTTTTAGAGTTGTTCTAGATGTCGGTTACTTGAAAGTATGCTTTGCAGAACAAATTATTATTCTTATGCTATATGAATATTCAACTTACAAGCTTCAACATCCTCATTAAG
Organism: Holothuria scabra; assembly: GCA_037179385.1. Lineage (NCBI taxonomy): Eukaryota > Metazoa > Echinodermata > Holothuroidea > Aspidochirotida > Holothuriidae > Holothuria > Holothuria scabra. The sequence goes on from CM074200.1 coordinate 19,932,240, forward strand.
CTCTCGTCCAAGTACGGGAGCAGTCGGCAACAGTCGAAGACTTTCCTTAACTACACAGTTGAGATATTCGAGCTGTTGGATATCTTCACCAGTCACCGGTCGTTCGCGGTCATTGCCTACATGTACGTAAACACCAATAATTGTTTTAAAACCTGTAACGGTTTCTTGAAATTTTATTTCCAAATGGTTAAACTTAGGGAATTCCTATTTCATTTGAAAAAATAATTTCACGAGTAAGTAGTTAATGATTAAATATGGTTTTTAAACAGTCATGACCACACACATTTTTCAAATTATGCACAAACCCTTTACCCCCAGTATTCATAAACTCAACCTCAATTTCTGAGCTATTTGAAGAAAAAAATCGATAATTACGCAAATTCCAAGCATTGTCATGTAATGCTACCCTTCAAAACCCTCGCCTAATTTTTAATGTCAACCCATTACGACCTTCAACCAGTGTTGTAATCGAGTCACTAGATTAGTGACTCGAGTCACCAGTTTTCAAACTTTTACGTGACTCGAGTCGAGTCATTGACTCGAGTCACTGTACTATTTCAATGGAGAAATTACTCCTGAATTCTATCGAGTCACTATCATTTTGAGAGGAAGTGACTCGAGTCGTGACTTGTTACAACACTGCCTTCAACCCTATCAGATATAATGTTTTGAAAGGTGCTTCGCAAGATTATGATACAAACCAAATACTTTGTCGAGTTCTTCGTGGAGCTTTCGTTGCACCTCCGGATGTCTCCCTATTAGATATAGTGCAAATGTTGTCGATGATGAAACTGTGTCATGCCCCTTTAAACATAATATTAGTAGGAATTAATGTTAAATTCAAACGTGGTTTTCTGCTGTTTGAGGTTATTGGAAGTTTTGGGGGGGATTTTTCTTCCGGAAGTACTGATATCATTCAAAATGATATCAGTTTCTTCAGACTTGGGAATAAATGTTTGATCCAGTGACACGGTATACACTACATGTGAACAGGAAACAGAAGAGGAAGACTTAAAGGGAAGGTTTAAGCAAAAATTTAATTTTCATATGTGAAAGAGGAACCAAAACTACACAGGGTGGTGAGAGTTTCATTCAAATCTGACATGTATTTTTGAGATATCAGTAAATGAAGTCAGTAGATTTTTGTTCCAAAGTGAGTTTGAGGGCAGCAGAGCTTATATCACTTCCTCACATTTACAAGGAATGCTTTGTTTCCCTTTGTTTTTTAGACTGTTGTGTTGACCTTGGAGTTAATCGGAATAGGATCTTTCCGTGGGGGATGCAAAGTTTGTAAAGTTCTCATGCCACTTAGGCAATCACATTTTAATAATGTGGGATTTTTTGAGAAGAAAATCAACTCTAAAGTTTAAAGAAAAACAAAAGACTGTGCACTAATGTGGGGATATGATGTCATACGTGCTTGCTTCAAGTTCCCTTCTTGTTGACAATGTGAAAACTTAACGTGCTCATATCTTGACAACTACACATCGGATTTCAATGAAAATTTCACCAAAATGCTAGAATAAGTACCCCTCTGACATACCAAATCCTGTAATGACCTTAAATCCTTCTTTTAACATGTGGAAAAAGGCAAAAAGATACATTGAAGTGGGGAAATTTGACACATCCAGCTCGTTCAGGAGGTCAAATGTACCTTGGAAATCACTTTGTCAGTTAACGCATGCCCATAATCACACTTTTCCTCTAGGTAAAGTGTAACATTCCTGCATTCATATTGTCCTGCACTTGTATTTGTAATAATAACAATTATTGTATGCAAACCCTGGATTATGCATAGAAGACAACTGACACAAAGGTTAATTTCGGAAACTAAACAGGCGGACTCTTGTAAGAGGACAACTGGATGGGTGGACCAACAAATCTCGCCTGACAGATGGTATTTCAATTACCGCCGATAGTGGTATATCTGGCAAACCAAATGGAAACCAAATGTTAACCAGTCTATCGCCCGAGTCATATGCAAGGTAAAATGTAAATTTTTCAATCCTATTGAACGTTTTGATTTGCAACTGAAGCTCCTCAAACTCTTCGTTTGTGATCGCTAATTTGTTTCATTAATTGAACCTTTCATATGCCAAGCTGCTTTCCAGCGGCCATCTCAGAATGACAACTATTAGACTGTTATGTAATAATTGTCTTTTTAAGAAAGTCATTTCTATTGTTCCCAGAAATATCAGTGTTAAATAAAAAGTTGGCACTGTACCTTTATATATGCTATATGTAGGAGGCGTCATTCATTATAAAGACACTGCTATAAGAAGAATTTTGCGATTACAGTTACGCTTCTAGAAATGGTATCATTCCCGATTATGGATACAATATTAAAGAGTGGATCGCCCTCTTTAGCATTTGCACAGTCGCTACTGGTAGTCAAAACCGTTTACGCACAACTTGACCCCTTGGACAATTAATTCGGCCTGGAAAACTCGGCCGCAGGACAATTCGTCTAGCGAGACAACTCGGCTCCAGGACATCTCGGCCACTGAGACATCACGGACCCCAAGACATCTCGGCCCCCAGGACATCTCGGCCCCTGAGACAGCTCAGCTCCATATGAAATATTGTAAACAGGATTAAAACTTGCTTTTATTCAGAAGAAAAATTAATATTCAAAAACTGTCTCTTTGGAAAGAAAGTGCGACGATGATCAAGCGGCTATTGAAAAAAAAAAACCGTTTACTATAGGACATCACAAGCCGCAAAGAAAGACCTCCTATCTCCTATCTTAATGTTACTGAAAATTAGTCATAACATTCCAAAGATGTCTCATTCACATCTTACCCCCATTTTTCGCTCTAAAATGTGCTCTTGTCTGTGCACATGGTATTCATTCTGAAATACTAGATATGGATTGTGATATGATTGGCAAATAAAATTATCTTAATGTTTATTAGATTTTATACAAATGCTAGTTGACAGGTAGCCATATATCATATTGGTTTCCGTCAGTATATTTCACGATGTTATCAGCTTATCATTCGGTCATGTATTTCTAGTAAGCTTAAATTCATGCGGCTTATAAATCAACTTTAAAATAAACAACCCTTGGCACAGGTAGCCCTTTTCTAATGATATCATATCTAAGGCTTTATTGCTATCCCCGAAAAGTGCAACCGCAGAATTCTACAACGATGCTCTAGTGGGTTTAAGCACAGTATGTTTATGATCCTTACAGCTTTAAGTCGAACAGAAAAGCGGAGTGATGTGTGAATCCAAGAACACTGTTTGTGAAACCTCACAAATTACTCAAGTTACTCTGCAGTACGGTACGCAAAAGCGACAGCAATAGAACACTGCAATCTTAAGACGAAAGAGTGTATTGGCCGGAGTGAAACTGAACACTTAGAAAGTGAACGAGATCGATAATTCGTTTCCACATGGAACTGTGGGGCACGACCTGTGATATACAAGACGAGCAAAGCACACAATATATTGCGTGACTTTGTTTTTAGCAGTATATGCTTTCAACAATAATCCTAAATCTAAGTTCCTAGCCCAATCGAACGAAAAGACGGGTCTCAGTCCTTCTTTACGGCAGATTTAAATGCAGGCACACTAAAAAGAGCAATTTAGCAGTCTACTGCCTAGACCCACGCCTTGGATCCACCTTAAATGATGGATGGATTAAGCAAAAATGATCCCACGAAATTTCCAAGTAAACTCAAAATTCCCCCCCCCCCCCTTTGGAGGTGCGATGTCTGCATTTATTTAGTTTACCAGTGAAACGAATAACGTAACTGCACATGCATAAACGTTCCTATAGTTCGTTGCGTTACACTAGCGTTCGTATTGGTACATTCAGTTGTGACTTCTACATCACTCCATGAGGACTGAGTTTATCATATGTCGCCTCCATTTTTCGGTTATATCTTGTACCTAATATATCCACACTTTGCGGGAATCTTTTTGTTTAACCGACGATTGGGAGATGTACGCATGTGCATAGACCCCAAAGCTAATCCTTGTAAAGATCTTTTATCAGTCTGTCTGTGTGCTTAACTAAGCACACGAGAATTGATATCTTTCGGGTATTAATATAAAAAGAATGGAATCAACCATTTTATGTAATAGAATTGGAGAACTGTACACCCTATTGGTGCTTTTTCATTTGACCTGGATATCATCGTCCGATGTTATCAGCTTATCGAATTACGTGTAGGGCTTGATCCTGGTGTATTTACACTTGTTTCGTATCCTGATCCTCCACTGTGCTGCAGCGGAAGCGGCTCCAAATAAATTACGAAATACAATCAAACGCGCGTGCGAATCAAAATGTAAACAAACTAAAAAAAGAAAGCACATGTGTGGAATAAGCCCTTTCATGATTACAAATCGGCCTCCCGGGTCAAAGGTCATTCGGGATAGCAACACATAACAACGCTAGTCGCAGGCCGTCGCCTGTGCATTCCATCGTTACGTTACGTATGCATGCCTACAATAAACAACACTGACATGAACCAAAAGTAGCTTCGAAAAATCACATCTCTAAATGGACAAAACGTTTAGTATCGCCCGAAAGATGTTTTAAAGTATCACTCATAAATTTTCCTTAGATACTGGCTGAGTTTAAAATTTTTGAATGTGCAAAATCTCAAAAAAATTGTCTGTTCCCGTGGAAGTACGAACTGAGAGTTCTCAAGCTCTCTGCTAGGCTAAAAACGGTAGGCTAGGCCTAGTCAAGGAATGAACCAGCTGTAGGCTGGTATACCAAATTTCGTGAAAAAAAAATACCTAAGCTACAAGAGCTAGGATGAGTATCAGAGGGTTATTTCTACGCTTGAAGTTTTATTACCATGCTACATGATACAAAGGCCTAAAGTAGGCTTCGTTCTTTAAGTTCGTAGACGACGCGTACGTTGTATGTACTAGGTCGCCTTACTGCTACTGCTACTGCTATAGCCTAGGCCCAAAAAGGTAAGTTTCGGGCTTTTAACCTTCATAAAAAGTCTCTCAGTATATCTATCCAGCACTTGCTTGGCCCAGGATCAGTTGTAACTTACCTCAGCCCAAGACTGTGATTTGGAGTGTAACTATAACGTTCAAGTGCTATATAATGTTGCACTAACCGTTATACCGTGTTAGCACATGGGTGTTCAATGGAGATAGCGCGCATAAGATCGATTGAAATAGACGAAAATCATAGGCCAAGGTAACTCTAGGTTTTTCTATAACCATAGACCCAAAGCAAAATTCATTCCTAAATCTTACGGAGTAATAGTAGGCCCTCTAACCTGAATTTTAATCTTTTAACCCAAATCCTACAAGTCAAGTGTAATCTTGTGTAGCCTACTATTGCAAAATATACGTACACACAGTGATGCGAATGAGCGAGTGATACCGGATGACCTTTGCCCTGTCATGCGCAGTAGTAATCATGAAAGGGCTTATTTTGCCAGTCTGCAGTATATGAATGATCACCGTTGATCTCGGGTCACCGTTGATGCGGGGAGCATTTACACTACAAATCTGATCGCCTGCGCCGGGTCTGATCCTCCCCACTTACTGGGATCGAAATCGGGCTATCAGATTGGGATTGGATCTGCATTTACACTACAAATGTGATCTCGAGCAGTGGATCAGACCCCGCGCAGGCGATCAGATCCATAATCAAGTGTGGGAGCATCCTATGACACCTGGTTTTTATGTTTCTTCAAAAAAAAAAAAAGTGCGATTAAAACCTGTTTACCGCAAATAAGAAAGTATCAACCTCCTCTTGGATACCCTCATCAGTAAAGCTATTGTCTTGCCTCTGGGCTTGGATGAGTAAATCTAGCAAGGCCAAGCGGCGACGTTGCCTGACTTCTTGAGACATATCATCGATGACAACGTCCTTGACATCTTTTAATTCGATCTTCCTGTCTCGAATAACCTGCAAGAAACATTTTATTCAGTACATAGTAACTAACTTAATCAAAAGCTTTATCTCATTAAATGTCCATTAAGTGAGCTTGAGCATGGATTCAAGAGCCTAATGTTTTAAATCCATCCTTCTTTAATGAGCCCATTAAATGACTCAATAACAACGTTTTGTGGTCATTCTCTGACACAAGCTATCAACAAAAATAGCCTTTATTTAAAAAAATCCGCCTCAAGAAAGAGAAGTACTCAAGCAAAATGGCACCCCTTCCACACAACAGCTCGAAAATGAAAAGTGCATTAACCTAAGAATAACACATATGCTTGACTTCAAATTTTTTTTCCAAATTTGGGGTCTCGAAGGTTCATTTACCAACAATGCTCCGACAAATGCAGTTTTCCCTATTAACCCTTAACCGTTGTTTGGGTCCTTTTGGACCCATGCGGAGAGCTCGGCTGTCACACATCTTTACTGTTTCACGCGGAGCTCGAATCTGCGAGTAGCTACCCGAAAATTCGGCCACAACAACGAGAGAGACAATAGTTTAAGGTCACGGGGTCAAAGGCCTACGGAAGCCGCTGCGGGGCGAGCTACGTCCGCTTTTCCGCCTACTCCCGAGGCGCGCGAATATGCCCCGATCGAAGCACAACGGTAAAGGGTTAATCTGAAATATCTGCACCACTCGGCTAAAGGGTTACGTGCACACACGCAGAGACAGTGGCATCAGCTTTGCAGTAAGCACACTCCACAGGCTTATATTAAAGGTCGTTCAAAAGAAAACCAGCTTCACCTGAGTCAAAGAGGAAAATATTCAATTAACGTTTACCTTTTGGGTTGTTTGATGTAAAATTTTGACGCATTCGGCCTCCTCCTTCCCAAGAGCAAACATTCGAAAGACTGTGTCATTCCAGTACCAAGGAGTCATGGTTCTTTCTGCAATGATGGAGCTAATCCTACAAGTTGCATAAAAAGTGTGGTGATAGTAAGTTCTTCATTGGCAACAACTTTTTCATCAATTGACTATCGATTGAAATTGTACATGTCACGTTAATAAGATGCACTTTGCTCTTACAACAAAAGCTGAGAAATGTTTCCATAAATCCAATGGATAGGAATATAGCTTAAAACAACGACCAGGCGGGTGTTTCCATGTCTCTGCTTACTGGTCTCATCGCTATTCTTTAAGGGAAATTTGTAAATTTGCCATTATTACAAAGAGTAAAGCATTAAGTTCGTGTAACTTTAAACCTCTTGATAGAATTATGATTGAAACAATTCTTTTGACTGGCCTAATTGGAAAATATTTTGTTGTCTTGGCCCACTGGTAATTATCTCTCTGTGTGACTTTCATTCTCATTGTTATTTTTCATATTTTCGTTGATCCTTTCCATTATTTTAAAATTATCCAGTTATCGTTTTCGTACTCAACCGATTTGTTGAAGAAAGAGTCAGCATTTACCTTAGCACCGCGTGCAGGTATTCGGAGCCTTCTCCTTTTTGAGCTCCTAGCTTGAGGCCCATCAATGTTTCTGTAAAACAAGAAAACACATATATTTATTTCACCAACTGAAAATTTAAAGTATCCTCAGGACAGCATCAGTTTATTTTTTAGTAATCTTACATCACTTGTTTTAAAAATAAACTCGTAGCTAAATGAATATCTCTCCATATTAATCACCACTTTTCAAACTGAATAAAAACTATACAATGGTTTTCGAAACCGATACTTTTCTTTTTCGTAAAAAATGGTGAAAATGACTTTTCGGAACAAGTGAAACGTTTGTAAAAGGGCAAATAATTTATCAAACAATAAGATGAATGCAGATTCAAATTGGCCAGAACTTAATTTGTGCACGTGAGCTAGTATATGTTCAAATTCTTTGTTACTTATTTGGTGCAAAGTTGGACGCATTTTTCTTAGCTATGGCTTACATGACACCAATGGTATCGAGAATTACAGAGCAGAAAACACAGAGGCTCTTTTTCTTTGATTCTATCGAGCTTGTCGAAATTAATTGTCTTTAGTCCTAAAAATTATGGACACATAAAAGGTTTGGTTAGGTTGGGTTGGACTGGGTTGGGTTGGCCTGAGCTGGGCTGGTCTGGGTTGGGTTGCGTTAGGTTAGAGGGAATTTTACGGTCAATATTTCAACTAACTGGTTCAAAAGAGACATTTAAATGTCTATACACTCTTAAAACGTTGGGTAAAATATCCGTTGGTTAAAGAAGTTTATGAAATGTGTTGGTTAAACTTTGCCCAACTTTGGGGCTAACTGGTGCAATGTTTGAACGCTGGGCAAAGTTTTTGTTGAGTAAAAGTAATTGCTTAAGTGTTGGTCAATCTTTGCTCACATAATGGTTAAATTTTCCCTTCCATGCACGCGTATACTGTTATACCCAACTTACTGGTCAAAATGACGATAAGATTTTATTCTACAGTTGAGCATATTTTCCCTTTACCCACTTGTTGGGTAACTTTTTGCCAATTTGTTGGGTATATTGTTGGTTGCAGTGTTGTCACCAAACAACAGTGCACTTGACCCGATTTGTTTCACAATTCTTCTCATAATCAGACCATGGTACCATAATCTGAAAATTCTCTTTGGCATCTTTTATATTGGCCAAACAGCTAAACTCGTACATTACTTTAGACCATGAAATCGTTCTCTATTTCCATTAAATTCTTTAAACAGTTCTACGAACTAGAACACATTTGTATGAGATTCCATGATTCGTATTTGGCGCAAAACTGCTATCCAATGAGAGGTCAGGATCTGGGATATTCTCTTTCACGTCCGAATGAGCATTTATATATTATTATTTGAAACATTTAGGCATAACAAGAAACTTGTCTCATAACCATGATAACAGTACGTCCTGGGCATGACTTTAAACTGCATCCAGGTTGTGGCTTCTGTTCTATTCAGCCAGTCTAGAGCAGGACCACGCACGTTTGCCCTTTGGAGGGCGTACTTGTCCATTTGGGACGTTTAGCTCCTTAAGGGAGCAGAACTCTTCCGGGAGTAATCGTTTGGTTTTCGCCCCCTGGCTCTTCGCCAGAGAGTCGGGGGGACTTTTAGAAAAAAAAGTGTTAGAGAGCTACGGACCAGCTAATTGTCATGCAGCCCTTGTGTTCACATTTATGCATTGATGAAACTACAAGACTTCATTACATCATTAACACACATCATTTTACTGTGCCTTTTAAAAATACAGTGCCTTTTAAAAATGATACTTTTGGACGTACCTATACGAAACTCAGTGACAAACCAAATAGGTTACTAAGCCAGGGTTTTTTGACCGGGACCGATGGGTTGCCATAACCTACAACCTAACATGTAAAGAAAGCACCAACGTTTAAGAAAAAGATGATTAACATATAACCAACATTTGGTTAATGCATTTGCCCAACAGCTTAATAAAAGAAGTGCCCAACAAGTGGGTATGCTTTAAAATGCTAATTTACCAAACAGTTGGGTAATCTCCTGTCCAACAGTTGGGTTCAAACTTTACCAAATTTGGTTGGTTAAAGTTTTGCCCAACTGTTTAGGTTGTTGAATAGATGCCCAGTGTTGGTCAAAAAGTTGGGCAAAATTTGCCCAATTTTTTTAAGAGTGTAACTAGTCATTCGATCCCACACATTTCTTCGTACGATTTCATCTGCTGCCATAGTTTTTTCAGTAGTCAAAGAAAACAAGAATTATTTTATTTTAAAGCGAGCTTTCATCACTTCAATGACTCTTTAAGAGGCAAATGAGAATCCGGCTATCGAATCATTACTTTAGGTCAATTAGACTTTTGTTATTTTTTCCTTAGGCAAACAGAAAGCACTTTCCTTTTAACCTTAGGCAAAACAGAGCGCACTTTTCAATTTTTAATCATTTTCGAATACTGAAAACTGATTTGTTCTTTGCTTTTGTTTTTGGTCCACACTGAAAGGATAACGTCACGCAATTTGTCGGAAAGGTCATCTGTGACTTCACCGAGCCTCTAGAGGTTGCACAACTATAGCTGGTATGCCTTCTTTGTCCTTAGTATTATAGTTATAGGTAGCAGTATGCTTACGTTAGTAACCTAGTATTTAAGTAACAACACACAGTTTGGCTAGTTATGTATAATGTGCCCCTCTCCTGGATGATGATATCAAATAGTGAAGATTTTTTGTTGCTTTTGTCAGGGAACTTTAATTTAGAGACTGAACGGCCGCTTTTTAATTTTTGCCAATGCTCGAAGTACCGATGAGATTATCCTTGATATTAAGCTACTTATTCGTGAGCGAGAATTCCTGTCTTCTATCCGTAGTGTGGTTTTTTATATCAATACCCTAGAAATTTCATTCACGTCTTATAATCCTATCGAAGTTGACTTTCACAATGAAAGAGATGATAGGTTTAGGTAAACAGCGCCGCTAAGCCGACTGAAATAAACCGTCGACTTAAAATTAATTAGACTTATTCGTTAGCAAAAAACAAACCTCATGCAAATAAACACAGAGAGGGGGGTCTTATTTTTGTCATTTCAATTCAGATATTTCCTCAATCCTGAAACCTCCTGAAATGGCCAGATAAAACACCATTTTTTTCAAGTTTTCAGATACAATATTAGTGAATATATACTTTGAACCTGGAAAGCAATTGCAGAGTCTATCCTTTTTTCTTCAACAAGTCGATACAGTAGGAACTATTTATTCCACTCTAAGTCTTGTAGAAATTAAAAAGACAACTACTGAGAGTTACTCGTATATCTTTGACGGTGCGAAATTTTATATTACAACTCCATCCTAAATCCAAATTCAATTTTGTTTTTTATTTATTTATTTATTTATTTATTTAATTTTTTTTGACTTAGCACAGCTTGAAGGGCCTTTTGTTACACTTGGTTCGTCCTAACATAGGCATAATGCTATGTTTATAGTAATAACTATGAGACTTGAAAATGTTTAGGTATCCTAGATCTCAAATTTTTTATAAAGAAGGAAACCGCCCTTTCGAAAGACAAAAGGGACCCTTAAAAGGTGTTTTCTTATCTTGGGCTCCATGGTGCTTCAACTTGACTTTACAAATCAAATTCCTGAGAGACGATCTGTGAAATTTTTCCACAATTGTCCTTTTTTGATTGGGGCGTCAAATTTTGAAAGACCCTTCCAGCTCAAGGAATCTCCGAGTTGTAGCTCGATCAGGGAATTCTTCAGAGACATTCAGACAGGAAACTTCGAAAGTCTGTTCAATGGTTGTGGCGTGAAGATATTGTGCGATTTCAGTAATTCGTTCCCGCATAGAATTGTTGGGCACAGTGTGAAATACACAGACCGAGACCGAGATCCACACATAGCGTACAACGTTTCCCTGTGTTTGTCAGTTCAGGAAGTTGCCTGATCCGTTCGAAAATATAACACTATTGTAACAGTCTTAGTGTCTTTGCCAACTCGAACGAAAATAGGAGCCTCAGTCCTACTTCACGGCAGTTTAAAATGCAAATCATCGGACCAAAAAGACAATTTACACAAAATCCATTGCACAATGCCACACATGAGATCCCCCCCCCCCCCCTATGTTATGGGTGGTCTAAAAAAATATGATTTTCGATATTTCTATGCAAACTAAAATTTTGGAACATTTTAGTTGGTATGAGATTAGTTTGTTTATCCCGAAGATGTGGAGGATGTGCTCATGTGCAAAGTCACCCAAACAAAGTATCGAACTGGCTTAATGCTGTAGGACCTAATTAAAATTTCATTTTTTTAAAAGAATCATGTCCTTCTTTGGTGGGCTTTTCTTTCACTGCAAGTTAATTCTCTACGTCAGTCATGTGTAGTGAGTCCATTAAATCTGTTTCTTGCGACACTAAGCTTAAGTGAGGATGGCAAGGATTGAGCTAACTTACTGGTCTGTGTACTTTTAATAACATGGATCTTTTTGACAGGGAAGAGAAAACTAGGAAAACTACTGTAATAGCTTATTGGCTGAACCTCAAATAAACTAAGCCTTGGTAAAGTTTCAATATTTATTCTAGTTTCTTGTGCTCTTTTATTGCTTCCATGCGTTCATAATCAGCCTTAAACTTTTGATAAATGTTGAGAATATCTTACAGGCTATCTTGCAGGGTTCTCCTTCCATCTCATCAATGATGGCCTATTCCACACAAAAAGACGCACCAATAAAAAAAGGGGGAGGAAGTCAGGTCCGTGTTTTATTATCACTAAATTTTACCGATGAGTCCGGGAACTTACTGAAATAGTTTTAAAATAGAAAACAAAATCTTGTAATACATGATCCACGACATGATTAGAAATTGTTTAAAAGTTCATAAGCAAAAGTAAGACTTGATCTAATTGCTGAACGGTGATCCGTATAAGTTAGTTCGGAAGTCGGAAGTTAAGTATCTTTTTGGTCCAGGGCTCTATGTTGTACCAGCACACCTACCAATCCATAAATGCTGTTATTACTGTATAAATGACTTTAACACTCGCTAGTTTATGCACATGTCTATCTATAGATTGCTTTTACAATATTTACGATTTAGTGAACGAGTAAGGTTAGTCCACGGACTTAAATACTTTGAGACAGCATGTAACGTATGCGTCCTATCCGCAGATGGTCGCCACCGGCTCGAACAAAAAAAAAGGCGCACCAAGATGGCTGCCTTGAAGCTATAAATCGTCTGATTTGACCACGACTCTATAATATTTTAGGCAAAAGTTAAACTTAAGTGGGAAAAATGTCACATTCATGCAATAGGTGAAGTGATTTTGACTTTACCTTGCCATATTTCAACTTTCTTGCAAAATGTTGGAATATGCTTGAGCAACTCCAAACTTTCACACAAAACCATTGAAGACGGCCCATTGGTGCGCTTTTTCTTACACGTACGGTAGCGACAATGTACTGTGCAGTATGCTCTATCCATGTATAGGAAGTCCGTGGGTTAGTCAAACAGGTTTTACATGCCACATTGAATTTATGGCACTCATTGCTTTACTACAAGCGCAACACGCACCGTTCACATCGCTGTCTAGGAGTTAAAACTTACTGAACATCAGTAAGACATCAAGACAATGTTTACATCCTCTATTATTGAGCCTGTGTATTAGGCGCAATGCCTAATATAGATTCAACGTAAGAGACTCCTTCATAATTCATGCAAGCACGTGCGGGCAAGTCACTAGGTTACATTTTCCCTAGAAGCCTACCATTAAAACTTTTTTAATTGATCAAACAGCAGAGATTTACATGCTGAATGAATCCTCAAAATTTTGATTTTCAAACCCCATTTTTCTATTCAAAGTGAGGTTATGAAATTTCCGACTCTACAGCAAGAGATGTAATAATATGAAACTTCATTTCTTCTAGTGTTGCAAACATTTTCACTTTAGATTGGACAAAGATATAAACAGCAAAGCTTTCGCACGTTGCAAGTGAATGCCTTGGTTATAGCTTCCTTTGAATGGGTGAAGATTTTTATATGTTTGTCATCAAATTGTATTATAGGGCAACGGTGAGATTCAAATTGAAATTTAAAGAGGGACCGAGCCGAGATCATTTAGATTTGCTCAGTAGCAATAAAGGGCAATGGTGGCACTACTGCAAATAATGTTCGTAATGTTTTCTAATACTGCTTTAGTTACAACAATTGAAACAAAAGGTTTACTTGTGGTGCATGCTGGAGTCACCTTTTTATGAGTGGTCCATGTAGACACTCCATCAAAAGTGTAACTTCGCTCGTTTACAGATAATTCTCATCTTCTTGGAGTGAATTTCCGTTCTTTTGTAGTGAACTTTTCCATTCTCACACTGCTAACAATGTGATTTTTTCCTCTTTTAGAGATAATATAGTCTCATAAACGAAAAGATTTAACGTCCACTCTGAATATAAGGCTGCCGTCCTTTATCACCTGGAAGAAATTGTATTACTAGAATTAAATGCTATTTACTGGATTCCCCCATTTACCGTAGGGTATTACTGATCGACAGATTCCAAGCTTGTCCCAGGTCCAAACAAAGCCATGGTAATGACAAACTTCAAAATAAACAGGTAGCCTTTTGATTTTCTTCTTTCAAAAGTGATTGACAGAGGTGATGTCAAAGAAACCATACACTCTAAAATCAAACTAGAGAATTTATTCACTCTCTAATAGAGTGAAAAATGGGAATTCTAACAATCAGAAAGTTAATTTACTCCACAAAAAGTGAAATTCACCCCACGAAGATTGATATTCACTCCAAGGTGGGAAAAAATCACTCCTCTACGTTGTTTAAAAAAAATCACTCGTCCTTTTTGCAATTATGTTTGCAACTACCGTTAGTAAAAAAATTACAAATAACATTGTGAACTAATTTCATGGTCTGCCAATCGGTTTGTCGAAAGGCCGCGTACACAACCTTTACCAACACGATTAGGGAAAGCCGGTAAACACTTGTTAAGTGACATAGGTTTTTAATCTTATCTAATTAGCCAGCTCGGTAATCCCGTGGCGTACGGAGTTCTGGGGGAGAGCGCGTAATACAGACCGAGATCCGCTAGCACACAATAGTGTACGGCGGTCCCTGGTTTTCGCCAGTTTTTTCATACAACACTAAACGCTTAACCAACTCGGAAAAAATAGAAGTCTCAGTCCTACTTGACCGCAAATTAAAATGCAAATTTTTATACCAAAGAGACAATTACGACACAAGCCAATGCACATAACCACTTTGGGATTCATTCTCATCTTATGGGTGGATTAAGAAAGAATGACTTAACAAAATTTTCATGTAAAATCAAATTCTAGATGTAGGATTGGTTTGTTTATCCCGACGATTTGAAGGAAGTACATAGCCACCAAAACGAACTACCGAAGTCGATTATTTCATAGACACTATTGTACCTATCTAACGTATAAACGTTTCTGTGATGTAAACGCTACTTACCGCATGCCATGTCAAGAGTACATAGTGTTACTAATGGGCTGATATCTACTTCGTTTTCGTTGACCATTCTAGAAAGTTTGTCTGTTAGCAGCTTCGCGTGTTCATTAAATACAACAAGAAATCTCGTCAAAATTGAAAAGTGAAAAGACGGGGTTAGCAGCTTTCGTCGTGTAACCCACTTTTGTCCTTTGCTGAAACAAACAGAAAAGAATAAGGCCGTATTACACCCCACGTTGTTAAAATCATAGAATGATAAAATACATCACTACCTTAGGATTTAAAGTATCAAGGTTTTTATATATGCAGACCTTTAGCCAAGATTTTGATTTAGGATGTCCCTTACAGGAATGATGACAAGAAATGGGATCTAGATTAAGGCGCGGGCACGACGTATTGTTTTCCAGACCTTTCTCGTCCCCATTGTTGGGAGTTCAGTCAATTTGTAATTCAAGCTCTGCGCTGCAAACTAACGCAAAAATTGAGTCTACAGCTATTTAACTTAATTCTGTCAACAAGGAGACATTTGGCTTGGAATACTGGTAAACACATACCGGGGAAATCAGACATTTGGACGGGGACCCAGGATGTGTATCAATCATTAAATTCACCAAAGCCACCAAAGCATAAATCACAAAGAGCAAATCCGTTGTTTTGCTAGCTGCAACACACAATCTTCCCGTTCATTGGCGTTAGAATTAAAGCAGATGATTCCAGGGAACTACTTCAGATTAACCGCTGGTATTGTACACTTCCATTGACTTTACCATTTCATATTTTGTGACATATCTTCATGGAATGTATGATTTAAATTTTAGGGTCTCCCGTTAATCGTCGTTTTTTTCATTGCCCCAAATTCTGAAGTAACCCTCTGTCTGTACCTCATTTTGGTCCACTCGAAGACTTCGTGCTACGTAGCTGGTTTCGAGCTACGCTCTACATTTTTCTTTGCCCCCAATCCAACTTTCTCGCACCAATACTATGGTGCGAGAATGGTCTGCTATATGGTCTGCTATACTATGGTCTGCTATACTATACTATGCTTGCAACCCCCCCCCCCCCCACGCACACACATACACAAACCATGGAAGTATTATCTCCGAGATAGGACTTCCATGCACAAACACACTTTTCAAGTCCTAGTGCACTGAAACCACCGTCATGAAAGACAGCCGATTTGAACTGTTTGTTAGTGTGAATAAAGTAAATGTGGATGTCTCACAAATTATAAAATAGCTAAACCTTAATTAAAGTACACCTTATCAACCATTAGTTAACCTATCCAAAAGAAACTTGGTCTTTACACATCAAAAAAAAAAAAAGTGTTAAACTGTAAACCTTTCCATTTATATGTTCATGATTGTATAAGTACACCTGTGAAGTTTTCTGAACGGACAAAACCCACATAAATTTGACATTTTCTCCGTGATAACTCAGGTTAAAAAAATTTGCAAATGGATGACTAATTTCGTTGAGTGACCAGAAAATGACATGTTTGATGATGGATCTGACCCAAATAAACCTGCTCAATTATTTTTAATCTGCACTTGATTTCCTCGATCTCAATTCGACTGGACTTGCAACTCGAGCTCAAACTGAATCGTCATTCCCCTGTTACCACCCAGAGAAAGTCTTGTTTTTCGGTTCTTTTCGGGGGGACAACGACTTGATCAATGCGTGCTACAACCAAAAGCGACACTTACCTTATAAACATTCCATCTTGAACCCATGATCTCATAAAAAAGTAAAAATACGCTTTCGTGTCCAGCCTGGGGTTGCAAACAATGGTCTGCGTAAATGAGAACGAGATACACAGAAGAAATCAGTTCCGTGATCTAAATTTTCCTTTATAGGTTTTTCATGGGTCTTATCTCCTAAAAGTTAAAATAGAAATGGCATTCTCATTTTATTAGATTTATAGCCACAAAATGAGTATTCAGTTCTACTGTGATGACACAACTTCACTTGTTTTTTAGTCCGACCGATTCACTCTCAGTTTCAGTTGCAGTTAATGTTTTCATTTTCAAAAGAGGTGAAAATTAGTCAATAAAATTTGCAATTACGTTTACGAATTATTGTATTAAAATAAACAATAACAAGGGAGAACAATAAACGGAAATACAAGTGAACACATGCAGAAAATTTGTGACATTAATGTGAACCCCAACCTAAGACTTAAACACTACCCCCAACTTTCACAGAATAAACAGTTCATGGAAACTTTCCAACAGCATCTTGAACCCGCAAGTGAGCCCGCCAAAGATGAGTTCATCCAAATATCTGAGGAAAAAGAATCGGATCAACTGACCTTAAGTTCAAACTATCCAAAAGCACTGGTGAAGGTTTAACAACATTCGTCTAGAGCAGTGAGTCAAAAAAGACTAGATTGAGTTTCAATCCTATGAGATTCAAACATTGACATATATTCCAAGAAGCGGGATTTCACAGCCGCTATAGACCCCGCCCATTCTATACAGGCTATGCAAAAACCTACTTTAAGCTATTGTCCGGGCTGCGCATCCACGAACATAGGCCATCATTGAAAAAAAAAACAGTCGGCAAACGATAGTCAGAGAACACCAAACTGAAATAAAAAAGGACGCAAAATGGTGAAGGCTCGAATCATGGCTTCTAGGAATGAACCATCCACACATAATGAAGACAAAAATACTGAGGTGAGTTGGATAGTCTGAGCTTAATGAGACCATTGAGTATCATCATTATGAAATGGATACTTTAGAAACGTCAAAACAGTTAATCCACCTAATGATTATATGGTTCCAATTGACCTCAAAGATGAATAATAGCATATAAATATTGGTGTAGAGGATATAACATGTCAAAATTTTGTTGGAAGGACAAACTTTGGCAGTTCACCTTTGTGCCTTATTGTGGTACTACTTGACCACGCTTCGTCACAAAACTCTCAAGACCGACCCAATTTGTTACATTTAGGGCATGGAAATTTATAGATAATACAACCTACACAAAGAGTATATTATTTATTTATAGATAATACAGCTTAAAAAAGAGTACAGTGGTTATTTAAGAATGCAATGAGGGTGTTCACGCTCACCTCACTGGTTGGCATTGCTTGACAGGGCACTAATACAGTACGCTGCATTGACAGAGAGGGGTATTGCGATAACATCACTTCTTTTTGTAATGTCTCTGAAGCAGAATGGAGTGCCGCTGATGTTACTAGAGGCATTTGGCAAAAGTGAATGGAGTGGGGCAAGTTGCCACCCCCCCCCCCCGGAAAATGTTTTGGGGAAATTTGGGGAATTTGGGGAAATTTCAAGTTGAAGAAATAATACTTCCGTTCCTGTTTTTTTTTAAGTCTCCTCACTATAAGTAATCGTGAAATATTTCTCATGCATAGCTCGTATTTCCACGCAACGTGTTTCCCCAGATCTCATCTGTGTCACGGCAGCATGAAGCGCGCTTGACTCGCGGTCCGCAGAAATGCCCTCTTTGCAGCAGCGTGAATGTCCCCAGGTACACGTGCAGGGTACTTTGATCAGTTCAGCGTATACTGTGCAACACTGACAGGCTATAAAAAATGGGCCATACGATACCATCATCGAGCTAGTTCCCTACGTATTGGTGAGCTAATGTTATGTTCAACAAGTTGATGCACTATTTTATAATACGTTGCTAATAAATAGTAACATAATCATAGCCTCGTGAACGAAATATTCCCTCATTTAATTATCACAATTTTCGTTTGTTTTCGTTCAACAACCATTTAAGGCTGTCAGCAATACATACCAGCGAGGCCTTAGAGTTTGCAATTTTTCCTTTTTATACATTTTGTGAACAAATTGCCTCCTTAAAAGTTTTCAGGACAAGCATGCAGTAATGAGGCACAGGGAGTATCATTTCCTGCAATCTAGGGGTGTTTTAGCGAAATTCCCTCTGGCGGGACGCTCGCGCGAACCGAAAGTCGCGCTCCGCGTATCACTCTCATCCGTCACTAAAGTTGGCAACGCCCTGTGTTCTGTTAGGTTAGGTTAGTCGAGGTTTAACAGCCCAGTTTCAAACCTATTAGTTGACAGCGCCCTGGGTTAGGCAGGTTAGGCAAGGTTTAACAGCCCAGTTTCAAACGTATTGATTGACAGCGCCCTGAGTTAAGTTTAAACATTTAATCCATGGTCCCTCATCTTACAAGCTAGTACCGGGCAGCGTTATATACTGATCTTACTCTGTGTTTAACCATAGATGGAGCAAAAAACAATAGATTCCGTTCAGAAGCTTTAAACGGAAGGAACGCACCGCATTCCGTCTATGTCCTACTTATACTAAGTAAAAAGAATATCTGCAACTTTTACCAAAACCATGGGTTAACACGGTCAATAGGATGTTATAGGATGTAGTGAACTTTGTGAAAGACTATAGCGTGGTGAAAGGGAGATTTAGATTTCTGCTACCCGTTTACCTGGGAAATATAATGTTATTACTGATGGAATGCATGTTCGTCCTGACATTTATCAAAAGATTTGTAACACATATGGAGACCTGGGAAATATAATGATATTGCGGATTAAATGTTACTCAAATTTGATGATGATTAGGAATGGATATTCAAAAAGTTTCGTCACAAATATGGAAATTGAGAAGGAGTGTCGCTCCCATCTATGTTGAACTCACAGTCGTAGATACATATCTCTTGGCGACTAGAAACCTAAACAAAAGCGTTTGCTTCTGTCAAAAAAATCAACCAGTTTTGTTTGAAAAATATGATGCTCATGAAAGAAAATATGTACTTCACCTTGTAAGAAGTGAGCACTTCAACTGAAATTGTGCAATATTTTACACAAACTGAGTTTAAAGTATTCATATTGTGTAGGAGTTCTCAGTTTTGTGTGTAGCCTATTTAAAAAACAATATTTTTTTGAAATGTTGAATGAGGATAATCTCTATTATCATCCTTACCGGGATTCAGTATTGTATATATTACAGGCATTAATAAGCAAAAAATATGTGGTAGTGGTAGTGATTTTAATCGATTGTTATTGTCAGTTATTTAGTTTTCTTCACTGATTAAATGTTCCCTTGATCAACTGTGCTGCCGTTCCCTCTATATCATCCACTCGAGAGCAAACAACAGTGTACTATGTTGTTTTCCAGATATTCACATAATCCCTGGGAATGTTTGACCTTCCTGCGAACGCTGCCAGTGTGCAACAACCAACGGTTAAGTGCCTAGATGCAATGAAAACAGCAGCATTTTTTAAAAGGTTTCTTTTTCTCTCCGAAAACTTAGATACACTGCCTATTAATACGGTCCGTTCAGCATTGCCATGTTTTCACCCAACTGGAAGGTTTATGAAAAGCACTGCCATATTTGTGTTGGGTTATTTTCCAATCACGCTGTGAGCCAAAGTGGGATGCAGTGTTGTGCCAAATCACATGAAAGCCTTTGTCCCACCTCACCTGCTGAATGCCATTGAACTTGCTCCAGCAACATAAAAGCTAATATCCCGAGTTTCAGTTCGGCTGTAACAAATATTACAGATTGCTCAATGTTGAATTTTAGTTTTCAAAACCATTGTCAATATCTGGTACCCTTACCTGATCTAGTACTCTCAAAGATGGTGTCCGTATTCTTGATCACCTTTTTTCGGAAATTGTCTACTGAGGATGGAGTCATTCAAGATTTCACTATTCATGTTGTGATCAAGGACTTGCTAAAGCCGAGTAGGCCACAAAGTGTTGGACAAGTTTGTTTCTTTGTGTCACACAATAAACGGTTGCTCAGAGAGCATAGTGTACAAAGTTTAACTGCAAATATGTTCGGTCTTTCAGATCCACATGTGCATAGGTTTCATTCGTTCTTTGTTATAAGAAACCGAGATTTCATTTTTATGTAGGTCAAACTGGCAGAGCTCACAAGTTTTGAGATGGGTGTCATTGAACGTTTTTTTCATTGGCATATTATGTTTTTCATCCTGGGGTGGTACTACGGTACTTTTAATACTATATTTTGAACGTTTAAAGAATTGGGAAGATCGAACGAGCTGAGCTCTTACATGCTTGAGGTCTGATTTTCATTTTATTAATTGTAGTGCAGGATAAGTTGTCCCTCACTCCTGCCCTGCGTTTTTCACCACACATCAGATTTAAGTACTGGGGGTGCTGGGTTCGGTTTGTCCCGACCCGGGAGGCTTGTGGGGTTTATTGTGGGGCCCAGACATTCCAACTCATTGTTAACTATGACGACCGTCAATTCTGTGAAAATATCTAGTTGGCGTCGAGTATCCCTGCATGTGTTCGCAAATCATTATCTGATTGAAATAAATATATTGGTACATCATTTTGTACTGTTTCTTGTTTCAAATTAACTCTTTAATGGTTTTATATACATTATACCGATAAAATTACCTCTGCGTCTTCGGCGTTAAAGATAACTACCGTTGGTCGCATCCCAGCATAGAAGACATAGCTCCCCTTTCCGCGAAATTCATCTGCCCACTTCCACATGGTTCTGAAAAATGCTTCAAGAAAAGAAAAAGTAACATTTAAAACCATTTTTCAAAGGGGAAGATTAAGCGCAGATGTAATTTCTATATGTGAAAGAGGAACCCAATCTTAACTATAAGTAGGAACTTTAAATCAAATCGAATATGTATTTTTCTAGATACCAGTAAATGAAGTCCCTCCATTTGCGTTCCAAAGTGAGATCGAGGAGAAAATTGGTTGGCAAAGTTTAGGTTGAATTTAGTGAAAATTTAACCGAAATTCACCGAAATGCTTAAAGCAACTCTCTAACAAATCAAAACGTGATGTGACTTCAGGCCCTTCCTTTAAAGCACCACAATACCATGATACTCAATGGAAAGATACAATTACCAACATTAAGCAAAGAAAACAATTCGAAACCAATGAAATGTTTTGAAATGCGCTACTATTTTACAAATGGTTTATTTTCGTCGATCAATTACAAAACCAAATTTACCAATTCATACATAACGGTATTCAGAATAAAAGTTGTCGTAAGTGATATTTCCCTTTCACTTTGATTAACTCTTCTGGCACATTCTTTTCGCCTATCCTTTTAAATATTGCAAAGGAGCGGTTGCATGCGGTAATCTTCGGACACATCATACAGGTGATATGAAATAACTGAATAACTGGTGACTCGAACCAAGTTGGTCTGAATCCAACTTTCACCTTATTTCAGGGGTAAAGCTGAAGATGTAAGACAGCATTTTAGGGGTTCAGAGCGATCTCAGTATGTCCTATAGACGAATCCAAACAATGCTTGTGTAAAGTGACTTTAGGCAGCCATCAATCACACTCAAGTCGTCTTCATTTTTGTCCACATCAATTACAAACCCTCATATTTAGTGAAAATGATGGAATGAAGATACAATTTAGTTTACAACCATCCGTGATACAGGTAAACTGAAAGAAATGCAATGATTAAAGGTGATAGACCACAGATACGGCCGAGTAAAATCACTGCAGACTATCACTTGCTGTCCTGTTTCGTCTTTATCGCCGGGATTCCTTTGATCCATTTTATGTAAGATAAAATTTTTGATTTTATGGTTTGTTATGGTTTTACGAGGAAACTTCGATCTAGCTTTACCAACGGACCAGTTCCTACCGTCTGTATTATTGTATTACGCACAACGGCACGACGTGCCCTTTTTAAATTCTTTCATATAAATCTTTCTGGAAAACTGATCAAACACGAAATGAAATACACGAAACCAGTGCTGTATTAAGGACAACTACAGAGAACCAAGCGTTAATATCTTATGGTTGGGAACAATCTGCGCGTCAACCAGCCAGATCTTCTGTAAAGGCCACTAGGTGCTAAGCATTTAAGGGATTTCAATGTCGAAACATTAACTAATCAGGAACCTTACCCTACCCCAGACAGACCTATGAGGTCAACTACTCTCGAAGGGCGCTTTGCTCACGAATGATGAAAGTATAGCGCAATAAATTTCCGTACATGTGTTAGATATCAAATTTGTTTAAATTGAGTTTTGTGGAATGCTTGTGTTTTATTGTGAGAGTAACACCCCACAAGTAGTTTAAAGTCGTATAGTTTAACTTCAAAACTAGTTTCTCTTAATACTGGATGACTTAAATGGTACGACCGTGTGGATCAAGTTGAGTTACGATCTTCATTATTTGCGATGTCACTTTGTCAGGTGCATGAAATGCCAAAATTTACTGCAACGCCTCCAATCACAAGACTCCACTAGCAGGTTTAAAGTTGAACCGTCAAACATTATCTAACCAATCAACCAATCACAAGTTGCTATGCGGTCATATTTTGAAAGTCATTTTGCGCTAGCTATATAATACGTTCAGAAGGTTAAGAAGAAACAAAGAACAATATTACAACCTGTGCAGCTTATTTTAACGTAACCTCTCCACCATGAATGGGAGGAATGAGTTCGTGTAAAATGAAATAAATTTCACCCATGATATGGTTTACCTATATACGAGTCAGAATAGTCGAGTAATGGTCTGATTTATGTTTCAATATTCCAATTTCTTTACACTAAAATACCCTTTGATTTCTCCTATTTCGCTGACTAAGAAGGTAAGAATTGCATAAACTCAATAAATTAAGAAGAGAAAAGGCTGAAGGACCCCCCCCCCCCCCAAAAAAAAATGCCGACATCACTAGCTGCTCAGATGCGTCTGTAAGGGAATTATATTAGGTATCAAGTTCAGTCCACATACTCTTGTTTCTTATATACTCTTGCTCCTGTGGACAGAGGCTAAAGCAGGACCTCCATAAAAATATTGAGACCGAAACTTTCCCGCTATTGCTTCATTTTGTACACCTTCGTGGTATTCAATGTACAACATATAGGCTTCTCACAGTGTGGCATTCAATACTTCTTTAACAATACAAACCTGCTCTCGTTAATGTTAATCTTTTGTCACGTATGATAATCACCAATACCGTTAAGCCGCGGTCTTTCATTTCGTCCCGACTTTTGTAAATTTGTTACAGTCTTCTCTATCTCTGCTCGATAGAGGCCAAAATTTTGCCAACCTGTGTAAAATTATGATTTTCATCAAATGCCGGTGTTGCATTATTTTTTCTTTACGTGACGTTCCTTACAAATAGCTTTGGTAGGACACACATAGTCCTATGAAAGTTGTCTTTCGAACTGACGTCACTAGTATAAAACAAATGTTCGTAGTCCTGAGATACATGTAATATATTTACCCACTCTGAGGTTCTTCCAGGGTAAAAATTAAAAAATTGATAATAATAATAATTAAAACTAACAAAGATAGAAATCGGACCTGATTTCGTTGGAGTGTGGCTGCATCTTCATAAGAGCTCATATTTTTTTTTTGTTCAAATGCCTCACAACAGTATTGTAAAATGATATGAGACAGAGGAGGTTATGAACTACAACGAACAAATATTGAAGAATGCCCTCGTATCAAATAGAGAAGATCTTTTATGACTCTTGTATGTAACTGATGCTGCCACTGTTTGCGTGCTCGTAGATTTTGAACCATAGTTATAGTGCAGGTAAAGTTCATATTTTGTAAATGATTACCATGGTGTTGTAAATAAATGAATAAAGATATCATGGAATAAAAATATTGCCCTCGAGCTTGTATTGTCCTACGACTTCAGTACTGTCTCCTTGGTTATCTGGGATGCCATCGTCACGCGATTTCTCTGTCTGCTGCGTTCTACATTGTTTTAAAAATCCACGTTATATTGCATTCGTGCTATGTATCATCATCGAGATGTGCGGACAACCTCTTAAAAAGACGACGATTTTGCCTCCGATAAACCTTATAGAAGTTCATGATTGTTACACCAAAGTATAGAATACGTTAAAGATAATGACATCAATCATAAACAATATTATGTGTAAAATCTTTTTTGCGACCATTGGGAATAATGTAGTCCATTCAGGATAGAAACAAACGTTATGCGTTCTTAGAAAATCCCTGATATAGTAGACAACCCCCCCCCCCTTTTTTTTGTTAATTGTTTGTTGTTTGTCTTTTAAGAACGGTGCATAGTCTGAAATTGGCGTCTTGCATTTATGGGTTTAATATTAACTTTGAAGTTAAGACTTGTATACATTTTTTAATGTCAACTTCAAACAGAATGAGATAATCCCTGCTGATAGTAGAGAAATTGGCCTGATGTATCTTTCATTTTTTTTTATAAACAAGGACTGCAGTGACTTCAAACCTGGAAGACACGCCCTCCCACGTTTTAAATGGTGGAGAGATCCGAACTGTTTTGTTAACGAGGAAGATTGAGATGTAGATTTTCAGAAGATATAATTAAATATCGCAACTTTAAATGAAAGAAGGCATAAATATCATGATTTCTATGCGCGCTATGCCCTCACGATAAAAGGTGATGAACAATTATATGGGGCTCCTCTGGACCAAACTCGCGACTTGAAGCTCTGAAGCCGCTAGTAAGTTAGGTTGGATTTTACGAGTTACGATACACGAATAGTGTTAAAAAGTGTCACATAAAGACATTAAAAAAATAGTCCAATGATGGGGTAAAATTACCTTGAGAAGAGATAAATGATGTCAGTTTACACTTAAAAGCAAGACATTTGAAGGAGTCATGTCCAAAATTTCTATGAAAACGCTAACTTTCCCTGAAAAAAAAAAAAACCAGAGTAAGGGAAGAATTTGTCGTTCAAATTACGTTTGTCGGCAGAGCACGGCGGGGTAATTCTGGCAAATGTGGGAGTATTCGTAAAGTCAACGAGAACGCTATTGACGGGTAACAGGCCAGTCACAGGTTATACAAAATATTTTTTTTAATCCCCGGTGAAGTGGGCTCTGAGGCAATTCCACTGGATGTTATAATGTATTTCAATAATGCACCATGCTCGTTGCAAGCATTATTTAAAATGATCTAATCTTGTATTAAGAGTCGGGTTTCTCTATAAATCTTTGAGCATGCTTAACTTCGCTTTTACCAAATATGTACAGTACTTAAGTTAATGTCTCATCGAGGCAGTTTTAAAGAGTAAAAAACGCTGGACCAAAGAATAACGTTACCAAAAACGAACGATACATTTGAATAGAAAAGTTGGTTTCTAGTTGAAAAAGTACAATAAAAACTTCTATATACGTTCAAAGGACACGTCATCGTACAGCGGATCTAGATTTGCCTTTACTATTAGGGTATTAGTGTCAAAGTCCTGTCCTAGAGTTAGACTGTAGCGAAATTTCGAAGTATTGGTCAAAAGGTGTAAAGTGCGAAACATGATGAGTGTTCCATGGGCGTGCCGAAATGTTTGCACAAGAAACCATTTGTTTCCGTGACAAGAGTGACACTTAAAACTCTGAGCAAGCTTAAGTACATCTCCATCACATTAAAATGTATAAGCTCGATTGAAGGGCGAATCCACTGCCATATAATCAGATAAAGTTTTCAGTTCCATTTAAAATGAATTTTAAGGTGGGGAAGACTAGAATTCTACTTCACTGCATTCATCAATGCCAAGTGTCTTCATTATCACACCCAAAGGTGACATAAAGGTAGAGGGGCAGTTTAGTTTGGGGGAGAGAGGGTTCTCCACCCGAAATTTGTGATTTTCTTTTCCGAAATACTATCTAAGTTGATAGCCACCATCAGTTGGCGGGTAGCGCACAGAAAAAGTTTGACCAGTAATGACCAGTCAGATTAGCTGGAGACGACATTTACCAGTCGTTGTTTAAGCTTTGACTCATAAATTTCTTCAACACGAAAAATGCGAATTTTATTTTCCGGTTGTGTGAGAAAATTCCTATACTTGGTCATTTCGGGTGCAGTATTTGATTGGGAGGGAAAATTTGAAGATACAAACAATACGAGTCACGATGTTCTTGTAATCCTTTAAGTTTTAATAGCAATTGAGTATTAATGATAATTGAGGGTGATTACGATGATTTATATATTGTTAGGGCAACAACTTTAAAAAACCCGGACACACAAAGCAGATTCCGGTGGAATAGAAACATTATTGCAAGATTTTTCAAGGCTCAAAGGAATGCTGACACTTTTCCTTACGTCTGTTCGAATTCAGGGTTCTGTGAAATATGTTGGTCCAGGGTTATTTTGCCCAGCTAGACACCTATTTGTGTGTACACAAGAAATCAACCCAATCGGGTTGGGTTGTTATTGTTAATTAAAACGAGACTGATGCGCGGGAAGCGCCAAAAATCTAGCAACTTTGTAAGGATCAGCGAGAACTAGAGTAATGTGGTTATAACACGAAACTTTTTATGCTCTTGATCTATTTGGAAAATTAATACTAAATTGACAGACTGAGTTTCAGTCTGAAAAATGGTAGACGGAGTACCAGAACATTCAAACTAATATTTCAAATTTTCTAACCATCTCTGCTCTGACATTTTGAGGAGTTATCATCCCGATCGAAAATGCTCCTGCACTTTGAGTGAATCAATGGTTCTCCTTGCAGGCAAACTGTGTTACCTGTGAAAGAGCCAGTAAAGTGGCCAGGATTGTGTTATGGGGGTGGGGTGTGGCACGACATGAGTCTAAGAGGAGAGAGAAACACCTCTATTTTAGGTGTTTTCTGCATTGCAACGTTGGGTCATGTGCGGTTCAACCTCTAAAAGCACCCTCGGCTGCGCCACTGGAAAGGGCCTATGTGCCTTCGTCGCTCTTCCATAAACCACTTGAACACAAACTTTTTTAATTCATTGAGTAATTTGGGGTGGTCATGTGAATATTTTATTTTATTTTAAAGTAAGAATGGAGTATATCCCTTAAGCAACTTACATGAGCTAGTTGTTCCAAATTGCAAAATATTTCCAAGGATGGGTAATCCTTTCGGAGAGTCGATACTTTTCAACTTGTGCATTACGAAAAGATGCCGCCGTAATGCAGGTATAACGATAGCCACAAAAAGGATTACTGCGAGGGACATCAAAAACGTAGAAAAATCCATTTCGAATTAGCCGTTACTTTTTCTGTGTTGCTGCCACTGTGTCTCTAGCCCCGTTACAAAGAAGCCCGAAAACTCAACCGAAACCACATAATTTAAGCACAATTGCTGTTTAACATTCTACAACATACTTTGTTCCCAAGAGATTCACCTTTAACCTGAACGCATAACATTCGAAGCTAAACAATAAATATTGTACTTGACCTTTTCAATGACAGATGCAGACGTCTGTTGTTTATTTTCTCATGTTGTGCAAAAGATCGACAAAATATATAATATGTGAGGGAGGCTTAAGTAACATTCCAGCATTATTTTGTCCACGTGTACGACTACTCGCGAGGAAATTCATTGTACGTAGCGGTAACTTTGTAATGTAGCGTATACAGTAAAGTTTAAGTAAGTTAGGTAAAGTTTCAAAGGGAAAGCTTTGCAGTCACCAGATGTTGATCTTTGCAAAACTACTCTCAACTTGGGCATTTTAGTGTCGCCTGATCCACACATA
The DNA here is from genome assembly GCA_037179385.1 of Holothuria scabra. NCBI lineage: Eukaryota > Metazoa > Echinodermata > Holothuroidea > Aspidochirotida > Holothuriidae > Holothuria > Holothuria scabra. The sequence continues at coordinate 19,960,455 of CM074200.1, forward strand.
CAGTGTTCTTGCACAGCAATAAAAGACATTAACACTTTTGACACCATTTTCCAACAGTTATGTCTCTCTTTGATAGCTTTGGACTAAATTGAATGTTTTTTCCACCGAGACTAAGAGGGCTCGTCATGTATTTTTGTTACTGTTGTAGCTTTCCTTTTCAGAACAGTGGCGTAGCTAGGATATTTTCCAGAAGTTTAACAACATTACCTTTTCATTATGTAACATTACCTGTATTTTAATCTTAATGTATAACATAGAGCAATTGGAAACAACAACTCTTAGTACATTTATTTTGGTCAACAATATCTGGTTTATTTGTATGTACTAGCGCAGTGGCGTACGCAGGAATTCTTTCAAGGGGGGGGGAGGTGCAGTATGTTAAGTGATCGCCAGCCTAGAGAAAGGGTCTAAGGGGAGGGGTGTCGCCCTCCCTTTGAAATGTTTTGACATTTTCAAGGAGCCTAAATGCAAAGTGGCGCAATATTTTCGCCTTTGGCAGGATCAGTGTTAAAAGTTGAATCTTGGTGGTTCATGAGGATGAAACTAAAACTTTCGTGACTTTACGTGAATTCTTATGCCATTTACGCTTCCTTACGAGGTCAAACTTGTCATTAATTTTGCATACTTCTAGGAGAAAAAATGAATTGATTGGTTAAGGATTTGCAATTTCCTGGCCACAAAAGGTTATTTTGTCATAAAGATCATCTAAGCGGAGCGCCACCATTAGTTGAGGCTCCGCGTAGAGAAAATTTCGAAAAATTAGACCCCTCAGATAGCATGAAATAGCATTTTGCAGACATTAACGAAGTATCTAACGAATCTCTATCTTCTTTTGTCGTTTACAATAAAATCCTCACCTCGAAATATGTTCACAAACTGCAAAGTGATCAGAAAGTTAAGAGCTACTTTGACCCCCAAGATGTAATTTTGCCCAAAAAACTGAGCGAAGTGCTACCATTGGTTGGTAAAGAGCGTAGAGAAAATTTCGACAAATCAGACCCCTCAGACGGCCAAAAATTGCGTATTTATGCTTGTAAAGAGAACCTAAACATGCAGTCTCTATTTTAATCGGTGCGACCAGTGGGATACAGAGGCTACCCTTTTAAGTAAAAATTGGAATTTGACAGTTGCCCATTTGTAGGAATAAAAAAAAATGGCATCACCGAGGGGCCTCCCAGAGACAGTCCTTCCCCTCTGAAAATGTTTGAAAAATTGGGTGTCCTTATATGCAATCTGGTGCCACATATGATATTTAAAAATGTGTGTTACTAAAGTATGACTACGTATTTTAAGAACAAAGGCTTCCTGTGCACTGGAATGCACTGATCAAAACACCCGCGCGTATACAAGAGAACATTCAATCTGCTGCGCGGCGAGGACGTTTCTGTGGAACGCAAGCATAGGCGTACGGGACGATTTCAGTTTGGGAGGGCATAGGGTTCTCTGGCCGAAAAATGTAATTCTGCCCGAAAGACTATCTCAGCGGAGCGCCACCATCAGTTGGCGCGGAGCGTACAGAAAATTTTGAAAAATCGCAACCCCTCAGACAGCCGGAAATGGCCTTTCCCAGGTTTATAAGCAGAATCAAAGCCGTCGATGTTTTGAACTTTCGTTTGCAATAAAATTTTCACCAAAAATGAGCAAATCTACAAAAAGGTCAGAAAACTCCCAGATGAAATACACCACTACCATTGGATGACTACATTAAGCTATAATAAGTAATTAGTGCTTAGTAAAGGACAGTTTACTTTGACCTAACGTTACTAGGGAGGACTAGCCGTATATGTTAGGCTATACGTACACCAGCACAGCGGTATATTGCGCAATTAGGGAGTTTTGTAATCATTCTCTTAACATTTATTTTTACACTTGGGCGAATTCACTTCGTATAACAGAATAACAATTCAAATATACCACATAAGCCAACCTACGTATAAAAATCAAGGGGAAAGGGCGTTGGCAAGGCACTATTCATATATTCTTCCCCGATCCAGCAATCGGTAACTGAGGTTCGTCCTGAAAAACATTTGAGGTGTGAAAAAGCATAATATAATGATATACCGCACCTGGGTGTGTATAAAACATTCCCTGGGGCCCGTTACACAAAGAGTTACTCACAATCTTAAGTTTGATTCACCATACTTAAGCCAACAGTAAATCAAACCTAAGATCGTGCGTAACTCTTTGTGGAACAGGCCCCTGGTCTTGTATCTTTCAGGGGGAAAATGTAGAACGGAATCAAAATCATGAGTACAGGGGCGGGACTTGATCTCTGAAAGTGGGAGGGGGAAATTCGGGCAGACTGGCAAACGGCGCCGAAGGCGCCGAGGGGGCGCCGAGCGCTCCTTGCAACGGCGTGGGGCCCAGGGGCCCGCCTCAGGGCCCATGGTGGGGTCCAGGGGGCAAAGCCCCCGAAAGCTCCTGGGTATTTACACAACACAAACACAAATATCACAATTTGACTTTCTTCACACTCTAAAAAATATTTAAACGATTTTGTTCAAAAATTAGGATACTCACGAAAATGAGTATTTCTACTCGAAATAAATGAGTACTTCAACAGAATTTGTGCAAAATTTTACACAAATTGCTGAATTTGTGCAAAATTTTACACAAATTGAGTTGAAGTTCTCACTTATTTCGAGTAGAAATACTCATTTTCGTGAGTATCCTAATTTTTAAACAAAATCGTTTATATATTTTTTAGAGTGCAATTATATCCTCACTCCGTATGATTAAAGTCGACCGGAATCGAAAATGTAGAGGGTGCGGGGAGGGAGAATGGATTAATTAAAATTGAGGTTTTGCTGGGGCTCCCTCCTTGGTACCCCAGATCTTCTTTTCAGAAAGTTAGTGGGCTTTTCATGTGATGTGAATTTCAGCCTTTGTCTATGACAGGGTGCGCGAAGCGCGCCGAAAAAATTACCGCTTAAGACATCTCAATAATGAAACTGAATGAAAATTAAAACTTAGAGAAAGGATGGGCCACTTTTAACCTTAGCTGAATAACGGTGCCTTCCTAAAACATTCTTACTGAAGCATATACATACTCTAGTTGCCTATTTAGTCTTTTCAGGTGACTTTCAAAGAGCCGTTACCTGTAAAGGGGCGCGCCGAGCGCGCCGAAAAATTGAATTTTTACTTCATCTCAATAGTGAAATTGAAATAAAATTAGGCAAAGAGTGGCCCCTTTTCACTACAGCTGAATAAGGGTGTCCCCTGAGGATATTTGTACTAAGCAAAAACGTACCGTTGGTTTCCTATAGAGTCCTTTTCGTTAGATTTTTATAGAGTCCTTATCTGTGATGAGACGCGCAGAACACGCCAAAAAAGGACTAGTTCTGAGACATTTCAAAAGAAAAATTAGTGGAAATTAGAGAAAGGGTGGGCCCCTTTTCACCTCAGCCGAAAAAGAGTGGAGCTCCAGATTAGGGTCAAATAAGATCATCGTCCTTTCAGAAAGCTTGGGGGTACTTGGTCAGATAAGGGACCAGAAGATGACCGCCTCCTGCTCCCCTTTTCACTAGTTACGGTAGAGCTTCAGCTACGGCCCGGGCACTGGTGATAAGTCTCAGTGACAATGGAAGAGTTGTTCTACAACTTTCAATCCTGAAATATTTAAAACGGGTGCACACGAAGCGTGTCGAAAAAGGAGCGTTGAGACATTTATTGAAAGGATATTGTTTTTGTTTAAGTTTTCAATGCAGTAAATGACATGTTCAAACATTATACAACTTAATTAAGTATCACTCGCGTAGCTCTGTCAGTTCCAGTTTGTATTTTTGTAGCAAAAGCAACCAAAGACGTAAAAAAAACTAAGTTCTGGAAAAAAGTGGGGGAAGGGGGGGGCAAGTGCCTCCCCGTAATCCCGCCTATGAATGAGTACCGTATGTCTGTGACTCTGTTGCGACTCTTTCCCGAATTCCAGTTCCACTGAATTGATACAACTGTCTTTATGACTCGGCCCGAACTCCCGACTATATATAAATGATTTTTCTACTAACGCCGTTTGAGAAAAACTCGTCTTGTCACGTTGCTAGAAGTTTTACGTGAATTTGTGGGCCGACTTACTTGCAGATTTGTTCACACTAAAGTCGTATGAGTGAGCAAATTACGCTGATTTGTTTACCATTGCCCGAATTTCGGTTCAACACCACTGCAGGTTAAAAAGTTTCGCGCAATTTTTAGAGGATCATTTTGAAAAGTGCAAAATCTCTTATCTCATTCATATGCTGCCCAAATACCTCTCGACCAAGTACGTTTCAGCCTTCTGGTGACTATTGGTGATTGTCATTTAGTAATATGGTGCGTCACAAGGTAGCTTTTGATTGATTTGTTCGGGCCAAATTTTGGGGACTATATACATCCTCTCTCCCCTTGTAAACTGGCAATTGAAAATATCCCAGAACTTTTTTGCAACTTTTGCCCAAATATTGTGTCATTTCAGGTACAGGTTTGTGCAAGAATATGAAGTGAGACTGACGATAAATTGTTTTTTCATAAACTGCCCGAATGTGTCGCGAATTTTGGTATCTTTTAGAGTTTTAATGAAAATTGTTCCGTGACTATGATGCTTCTTTATGTTTTTTTCGGCCAAGTGTTTGAAGGAATTCGGGCGCGCCTAGGAGTTTTCTGTGTAAGTAGAAACAAACCAGGTTTTAAGACTCAAACGGCTGCCCGATTTTTTCCAGATCCCTGCCCGAATTTTATGTCTTGAGAAAATTTGGGGGACAGTCTGCCCCCCTGCCCCCCCCCCCGCCTCGTACGCCTATGAACGCAAGTCAAGCAACACTGACGAAATTTGGGTTAATTTGCTGCATGAAAATACGAATTATGTACGAGAAATGTCTCACAATTTCACATTCTAACAAAAATTATGAAAAATTTTGGCAAGAATATGAAAATTCATCAAATTTCCTCAATTTCCTCCATTTCCTCAAATTTTCCCAAATCATTCTCCAGGGGAGCAACTTGCCCCCTAACACCCCCCCCCCCCCCCGTAGCTGCGCCACTGTTTCAGAGACTTTGGGTTCAAGTGGCTAGCTCATCAGACTTGCAGCCGTTAGGCATAGAGTGCGACTCCTGGCCGGGACACTTAATCCTTTCCCGTTGTGCTCCGATCGGGGCATATCTGCGCGCCTGGGAGTGGGCGGAAAAGCGGACGAAGCACGCCCCGCATCAGCTTCCGTAGGTCATTGACCCCGTGACCTTAAACTATTGTCTCTCTCATTGTTGTGACCGAATTTTCGGGTAGCTAATCGCAGTTTCGAACTCCGCGTGAAAAAGTAAAGATGGGTGACAGCCGAGCTCTCCGCATGGGTCCAAAAGGACCCAAACCGCGGTGAAGGGTTAAAATGCAACCTACACTCATTATGCGTCACTGCTGTAGCAGAAGCAATAAAGTAGGGAAAACGAGTCAGTGAGTATCAACTGGGAAAGGCCGTGGTCGGGCCTACTTAAACCGAGTGCTTAAAAAATGATCCCTAAAGCCGGTAATTAACTCCTTTGATAGTTAGAGAGACTATATACATCTCCATGTCGTTGTGTGGTATCAGACAAGTCTGATAACCATACCCAGAGGAATACGAAAACCAAGAAATTTCAAACGTGCTGGCTGGAAAAAAATGATTAGTTTAAGAAATTTAAAAGGTATATCATCCTCTCTTCAGAATTGAAAACATTTTACGATTTTGTTTGGATTTTCGTTTCTCCTCCGCAGGACTTGTTTCCAGACCGACTCTGCACACAGCTGCAACACAGTTTGCATTCTATTTTTCTTGTTTTAATGAGATTGTACGAAAGAGGGTATTAACTACATGTATCACCAAGGTTCCGCAAGAGACCTCAGATTGCTGACAGACCTGACTCGATATTCTCAATGGACTTCTTTATTAAGAGTTCTATATCGTGTGGGGCGACTGTAGTGTCACTGAAGTAGTATTCTGTACAAGACAATGCCAATGTCAAAAATGGTGCGGAATATCAGAATTTCTGTAAACGTAATTGCCTAAAATTAAATGTTATCTTGTATGTAGGGTTTCTTTTTTATGAAAAATTCTCCACATTCGGCAGCTTATTGAAAACGTTAATTTCTTCGTCTCTTTTCTTTTCTTGGCAAACAGTCAAATGATGGATAGTGGAAGTTGGTTTTTATTGGGGGCACAGGTTTGCGGCAGCCGACATAATGGTGACGCCGTAAGGCGTCCTTTTTGCCCATCGGCCTGGGGTCAAGGGGCGAAGCCCTAGGAAGGTCAGCGACTTAAGTGATGTGAGAGGTTCCAAAATGGTCGAAACTCATATTCAAATTAAAAATTCTACACTACGAATTTAATTCAGGAGTGGGGTGAGCTAAGGGACGGAAATGGAATCGGGAAGTACTTTGGCATTTTATTAAGGAGGAACATACTTTACAATAATTTTAGGGAGCGAAGCCAAAATGTTGAAGCTACTCCAAATTGAACATGTGACTGAAAATTTGAGACAGGACATTTTTAAGAGATCCAGAGAGATTTGGGGCTTTTATCAACAGGGAGTTCTATTTAAAATCCCGAGGCAACATGCGTGGGTTCCAGGGGCCCTCAATAGGATCCCGGCAGCTCTGACAAATTTAGGCTTTTAAGGGGACTTATAATGAAAGCAAAAAAATATCTTTGTATAGGTATTACAAATAATCCTAAAAGGGACATAATAACTGGGACACATGAGTGTCATTTGGGGCCAATAAGGGGACTTGGCCATGTCCCTCGCTCATTATGCTTAAAAGGCCCTGACTTGAGAAGAAGAAAGGTAATTTGAAAAAGAAAGATAGCCTGCCAAAGGTTTTGTTTAGAGTGTTTGAAGGGCGAAAGTAAACTCTATTGCAGGTCTTCGTTAATGAGGGGGTGAAACCCCCGGAAGCTTTGCAAGTTTTGCACTCTAAAAAGTAATAATTGAGCAAAAGAATAGCCGAAGAGTAATAAAAGTAACTTTAATTTGTATAATTACTTTTGAAAAAATTTATTTTGCTACATTCAGTTATTTGGGGTGGGGGGTGGACATGCCCCCCAAATCTCATAAAAGTAATTGGGACCTTTTAAATTGTAGTGCGCATTTTGGATTTGCATTTCATATACCTTCAGCATGTCTCAAAGAGTTCAGTTTATGTGATATTTTAAATGTTGCAAGCGTTATTAATGTTTGTAACGTAATTGCATTCGAGCATTTTCATTCTGTTTCTCTTTTTTAATTGAATGCAAGTTATCTTAACGGTGGTTTTACAATTTATCTCTAAGGTTGCATCATTACCAGATTATTTAGAAAATTCTAATTTGATCAGTAATCTTGAAAAGAACCGTGATGTCTTTTTCATTGAGTGATTGAAACCTCAATATAACCACTGCTTATTTACAGAAAACATTTTTTTTTGGCTTTCGTTATGTCGTTATATAACGCGCCTATACTAGCTTACCAAATCTTTCTGTTTGTTACTCTTTCGTAAATTTTCCAATAACAAGGTCCGTGCAAAAACATTGCGACTTTTTGGTTCCTTGCTTTTATCCGATAACTGCTTTCGGAGCATTGCTGAATTGTTAAATTCGAAGTAGGCAATGGGAACATAGAGTAAATTATGATTTTGTATTTTATGAAGTTCTCTCTGACGGAAATGCCTACTTGACAGGAACATAAGCGCTCTGTTGTATGGATAAATAAATGCTTAAACAACATGCATTAACATACGTGAAGACCAAGTATGGGAGCTATTGAAAACATTAGATTTTTTCCCTGCAGTTGATTTATTAGATATTCGAGCGGCTGAATACATTCATTAGCACGGTCTTAAGATTTTGCTTTGCAGTACAGCATGAACATGGGATGCATTTACACGTTCATTAATCTAGAATCACCTTCATCCAAAAACATTGCACTCCATATTCGGAAAATTCAAAGTAGCAACTACTGACTTCATCCGTAGATCCTTTTAACAAGTAGCAATTATGACGGATTGTTCGATTTAATTTAATACACTCCTTTTTCTAAATACATGCCATGTGTCAAATATGGCGCTTTATGAAACTCTATACACAACACAATATTGCTGCCTATTGTAAAAGGGCTTAGGGCACGGCATTTTCGAGGAGGTCACTCGTTAAAGTCGTTACATCGACGAATCCGGACAGATTGTGATGGTCTAATTTTAGTCGGCCATTACTGGGGTCCATCACCTTTAATCTCTCAATTTACTTCCTCACCTGAATCATGAATGGTTGTACACTGAATTGTATCTTGATTTCCTCAACTTTACTGAATATGAGGATTTGGAATTCACGTAGACAATAAATGAAGACAATTAAAGGCTGAGGGACCCCACTTATTGCTGCCTACAGTCACTAAAAACAAGCTCTCATCGGATTTGTTTTTTTTTATGTTTTGACATTTTTCAAGTTACGTTTAATTTGCCAGTTGTATGCTATATTATACTAGCAAAATACTTGTTTTCTTCTTACAGTCTTCGTGGTATCTTCCACTTTTTCTATGACATATGATGCGAAACGTGTTGCGAATAGACTGAATCATGTCTTTATGAAAGCAATATTAATAGAAATCTTAATTGGTTTTGAAGCATTAAAGGAAATACACTGTGCGCAACCAAAATGCCTCCTTTTTAATATCAGTTAAACTAGTTTTAGGTTCAAAAATTGACCTATGCAATATCAGAAGAGGGAAAGTTTTTTAACATCTAGTTTATGTACGAAGTGATATTTCCATTTCTGAACTTGCAGCTGTCTGGAGTGATGTTGGCCTCTCTTGTAAATAAGTCGTGTTTCTTGGAATAACACTAAATGATTTCAGAAGGTAAGGGGGCCGATATTACGAAGAATGACGTCTTCACATATCGGAAGAAATATATCTTTGCAAGGGCATTTTGACATTACAGATGTCACTAAAGGTACGTCAAAACAGTCAACTTCTGCTTCCACTATATCACCAAAACTTCGAAATTGACTTCTTGATGAAGAATTTCACAGATAAAGGTAGTGTGTGTAAAGACATCTATTTTGAAACAAAAATATAAATGGAATCTCCTAATCAACAAAGTTGAAAATTACTCTTTTCTCTCTTTGTAACATTCAAGTAATACCTAGGCCTTCAATTCCTATTCTCTTTGAAGCCACCAACATTCATTTCTCGATTCCCTTTCGACGAAATCCCCCTTGCGAGTGCCTGTTGGTACTTTTCATATTTTTTGAGGGGATGATCTTCACACAAAAGTCACCTAAGTGCTATTGTCGTTGTTGAATGATTAACCTGTTTTTCAAGATTTCAAGACACAAAACGGAATACGATGTGGAAGTCTCCAATGCTGAGTTTAGTTAACAGTTCTATTGAAAAACTGTCTAAGAGGAGCGCCTAGTTGCTCAGGAGCGTACAGAACGTTTTGAAAATTTGGACCATTCAGAGAGCCGGAAATAGCATGCCCCAGGTTTGTTAGTAGGACAACAAAGAGTTCCTTTTTGAGTTTTTTGCAATACAATCTTCATCATTCTCTGAGTGATGAGAGATTTACCAGATTAATTAATGTGCAACTACCGTCGGATGCAATGGTTTTGTACATTTGTTTCTTTTATTCCGTCGTTTGAAAAACGTTATAGGGCAAAACGGTCTAGTTTGATCAAAGGAATCAAACTAATTGCATACTGGAACCATTTGTATCCACTAGCCAAAAAGGGCTACCGTGGAACATTAATGTGTAAAAAAAGGAAAAAAAACTACGAGGCTTAATTTTTTCTTCACGCCCGAAACTGGTCATCACGTCTTGAACATCTTGAGTTCCGGCTCTCAGTTGGTTATTAATTATTCCCTCCCCCTTATTGAGAAATCAAATTCGTCACAAGTAATAAACAACCAAATTATTGTTGTCTCGTACTGAAAACTCTGCTAAACAAAGGGAGTTACTAATTAGATGTTAAAATTTTAAGAGTGTAAGAGTGGTTAAAGGTAGTTAAAGGTAGACAGCTAACAAATTCCACTATGCTGTTGAAAGTTGAATGTACTACTTTGTGTCAGTCTGCGTGGAAACATTCTATTATTTCTGGGGAGTGGGTTGGAGGCTGAAACCCTATTACCCAACCTTGAAAAAAAAGATATTGCAAAAACACGTAGAATAGCGGGTTTTCTCCTTCCCCTTAGACTTTTTCCTCGTGTCGTGCTCCATAACAAAATCCTGGCTACGCTACTGGGAAAGGCAATATGCGGCTAGAATATTTACCAATAAGCACATGCGGAGTTGAGTTCAAAGGAATAAGAGTAATCACGAAGCCTAGCATCTAGTTTATCTTTAAACAGGCTATGGTTTTAACCTTCAAAAAAATTGAATTACTGTGTGTATCTTCTAGAGCCCATGTCTCCAAACGGTAAAAGACGGGTTTTCATTAGGACTGTGGGAAGCAGTGGTATTTGATTTTGATCAAAGGTGGTTAAGAACACTGCATCATCTTAAACCAAGTCAACAACCTAGTATAGCATGCGTAACTGTATAGGAAACTGCTGCAGCAGTCAATACCTCGTTACTGACAGTACAAAAAGCACCAATCAAACTACAATTATTTAAAATGGCTTATTGTAAAGATCAGTTAAGGTTTATAGAGCATTTCAGCAGTTTTGTAATCCCTTCTTTGCAATTAACAGGCTTCATATTACTAAACAACAGTAAAAACCTGGTTTTATATATATATATATATATATATATATATATATATATATATATATATATATATATATATATATATATATATATATATATAAAGAGGTCACATCACTAGTTTTGATAACACCCATAGTGCTTTTGTAATACTCTCAAAGTTTATTATTTCTATTTTTTGTGAAAACTTATGTTTCGCTTAACTAAGACCTAGCCTTGACAGTTTTTTAGTTTCAGTATTATGATACTTTTATCATAATACTTTTAGACACTCCATTTTATTTTTTTCAAACTCAAATGCATACCCGCAAACTGTCACATCTAAATACAGGTATTGATTTCTCAGCTCATTCTAACTCCATTTCCAGTGTGGTTTTTAAAACATCCGTTAAATCTTTATTGCAGTCAATAAAACGAAATATACCTGTGGAAGATTTCTAACTTTAATCATGAACTTTGAAGCCGTCATTTTCTGAAGTTCAAGAACTACTTCGGTTATGTTGGAATTAGGTCGAGATGTGAAATGCTCTTTCTCCTTAGAACCGACGGCACTGTCACTTGTATCTGTCTCTAAAATGAATGGATGGTTATAAATTTGCCAACTTTCCAAAACGATGCTACATCAAATTAACTAATAAAATTTTCCCTTAAATGTCAAGTAATTAATGTAGTGCCAAGTCTTCAAAGCGATGTTCTTTTTGCCAGACAAAATTTTACTTCAGAAGGTTATAGTTAGAATTTGAAAAAAAGGGCCACGAGTATACGTAAAATGTCTATTGACGGATCCGATTAGCGCTTGATTTTAGTGACTAAAGGGTGCCATTAGTTGGGTCTATTAACCTAAAAAACGTCTTTATTTATTGTTTAAATGAATTTCAAACAATCATATCTAGTGAACTTGGAGAATTTAAGATACAAATTAGTGAACAACCATCCATTATAGAGGTAAGCAAGGAATTCGAAAGATTTAAAGGTGATGGACCCCAGTTATAGCCGACTGAAATCAGATCATCACTTGCTGTCCGGATTCGTGTACTGGGAGACATGAACAAAAAAAGCAACCCTTTGTTACTTGAACCATATTATGCCAAGTCGTGTCATTGGTAACCTGAAAGACTTGCTCTCAATTAATGCATCTCATTTATGTATACCACATGCTCCATAGGTGCTGAAGTCTCACATTTTTAATATTGTGGCCTGATGATTGGTACAATGAAGAATTAACAAAGTTTGACAAATCAAAGCCCATATGCTGTCACATGCATGGATGGATGTCGTGTTGGAAGAAGACGAGCAGTGGACAGCTTTGCTTGGAGAATCCTACTCTGCATTCTGCTGTTCGTGTTGTTATCAAATTCAAATGGATGCTATTTCAATCTTAAACGTGTGAAACACATGCCTAATACTTTCAAAGCGACACAGTTGTTCAAACAAAGAGAATTTTATTCCATGTGTTTTATATTTGTTATTATTTTGTCAATTGATTATGTATTTGCTTGTGATAAGTCCACTTTTTCGCTTTAGTTTTGCTGATATTGCGTTGGTCTTTTCATGGTCGCACTATGTACTTGTTATTTCAACGCTTTAGAATTAAAATGCATGGAACGGTCCTATTGGAAAATTAAGATTCTGAAAAATGATTAATGATATCTTCGAATCACGTGCAGTAATTTACGTTGTTTGCTGTATAAATAGTATCTTCAATTGGTTAAGATACACAGGGCGCCATATTTTACGGGTAACTCGAACAGACTGCATGTGCAAGTTGTTAAAGGGTCCGACTTCCAGTCGAGAGGTGTAGAGTTCGACCCTTGACCGGTTCATACCGAACACTTTCAAATGAAATTTACTGCCGTTGTGCTCGGTGCCAAGCAAAAGCAATGGGGTAGACAAAACAAGGCAGGGAACGAAATAAAAAAAAATGCCCAGTCCAACTAACCTAAGGTCGAAAAGTAATCTACACACTGACTATTTCTAAGATCTCTGAATGATTAAAATATTAATCACCTCAAATTAGTTCTAACGAGCTGCCATCAATTTATTTGGAAACTAAAATTAATTTTGTATAATTAATGATATGGGAATGGGGCTTTCCAATACAAGGGTGGCACCAGCGAGGGGGAGGGGGCAAGAGGACCTGACCTAACCTGCCAGTCGAAAAAGACTGCCCCTTGTCGGGTAAAAAAAAAATTTCTTCGGGAGCCTTAATCCATATGATCAAAGATGAAAGTCCGTGGCCACAACAGTAGTTTTAGAAATGAAACCCAGAGGAATGCCACCACCCTCAGCCAATATATCTGGACATTAAAGGACAATAACGTACCATACTCAATCAAATGGAAAATTCTAGCACACGGAAATTCTTATTCCACATCAAGCAAGAGGTGTAATCTTTGTGTAACTGAGAAATATTTCATCATCCACAAACCTTATATGTCTTCCTTGAATAATAGGAATGAACTTGTTAGTAGCTGTAGGCACCGTAAAAAGAAGCTGTTATGTCATAATAACTTTTTATAATGAAGCATAGAGTGCTTACCTTACTAATCTGTAAAACACTTAGATTTTGTGCGTATTTTAATAACCCGCGCACTCTTAAGCTATTTTGCGCGTTCTAGTTCTGCAGATAATACTTTCTTCTGTGGACGTCATGGGCGCTTAACCTCTATGACGTGTCTATAACACGCGCGTCTCATTTTCATTTTGTTATTTTATAACCGTTATGCTTCGAATTTGTAGACTGAGGAGTGAAGGCTACAAACGTACGCCTATACGAAACAAGCTTGTATTTTGAAATGCAATAGTGTTTACTTTCTTATTTTTTATATATATATATATATATATATTTATATATATATATATATATATATATATACATATATAAATAGTAAAAACTGGTAAAACAAGAGCATATATTTAGCTTTCAGGACCACCGGCCCCTTCCTCAGAAACGTGTTTAGACAACTAAAAGGCAAAACGAAAAACATACACTATAAAACGGATGAAAGGCAAAAAGCACTTACTAGAAATCTAAAAACAAACCCAACCCAACACAAAAGATAAAATGCTAATATTTTTATGAGTGTCTTTGAGGAACAAGCGCTTGCGTCCTTTCCTTATAAACCAGACGTGTGGCTCAGGTTTATTGATGATATCTTTGTTGTTTGGACTGCGGGGTCTGGTAAATTTCTCGAGTTTATGGAGGTTCTTAATTCTCAGCACCCCAACTTAAAGTTCACTTTTGATTTTTCTTTTTCTACTGTTCACTTTTTGGATGTAACTATTGTTAAAAATGAAGCGGGTTTAATCAGCACTGACCTTTATATTAAGCCGACCGACACCCATCAATTTCTTTTGTCTAACAGTTGTCATCCTGGTCATATTAAGCGTAGTATCGCGTTTAGTCAAACTATGAGGATCCTTAGAATCTGTTCTAACCCTCAAACTGCAGTTCGTCGTTGCAATGATCTTGCCACATACCTTGTAAAACGCGGCTATAATCGACGTAAAGTTATGCAGCAGATTAAAAGGGCCCGTTCCAATTTTACCAACCCCACCCATCCCCCAGCTAGTACTGAAGAGGAATACAAGAGGGTTTACTTTACTGTTGACTACCAACCGGGTTTACCTGATATTAGCGGCATTTTACATAAAAATATGTCTCCTCTCCATTGTTCTTCACTAATGAAGCGTGTTATTCCTAACCCCCCTGTTGTTAGCTTCCGTCAACCCCCAATCTCAAAAAATTATTAGTCCGGGCTAAACTTAAAACTCCTCCCAGTCGGGGGACCCCCTGCGCACCTTGTAATAAGAACAAGACCAAACCCTGTCAGTTGTGCGGTCTGCTTATTTGTGATAATTTTATTGTCAGTACGTCTTCTTGTAGAAAGTTCAAGTGCAGAAATTTTAATACTTCTTGTGATGCTAAATTGGTTATTTATTGTATCTTTTGTCCGACTTGTAATTATCAGTATGTGGGTCGAACTAATAACTTTAGAATCCGTATGAATGCTCATAAGTCAGATCTTTCAAAATGTGTTAAGGGTGGTTCTGATTTTAAACATTGCACAGAGCTTTACAAGCATCTCAAGGCACATTCACCTACCAAGTTCTATTTTCAAATTTTAGATGTAGTGCATTCTTCTTGCAATTCGGATAGGGATAATCTCTTGGATAAAAAGGAGAGGGAGTGGATTTGGAATTTGGATTGTGTCTACCCAAAGGGTCTCAACATAAATGACGGTTTTAACTGTCAAGCCAAAAAACGACGTCCTCGTAGACCGTAGCAGCCTTTTTATCCCCTTTTATGTCTCCTGCTTCTACTTAGCTTTTATCTCCTTTGTAGGGTCCTAGTTTTTTCATTTTATCTTTTGTGTTGGGTTGGGTTTGTTTTTAGATTTCTAGTAAGTGCTTTTTGCCTTTCATCCGTTTTATAGTGTATGTTTTTCGTTTTGCCTTTTAGTTGTCTAAACACGTTTCTGAGGAAGGGGCCGGTGGTCCTGAAAGCTAAATATATGCTCTTGTTTTACCAGTTTTTACTATTTGTTTTATGTTTTTACTGGTGTGGTGCTTTTCCATTTGCTTTATATATACATATATATATATATATATATATATATATATATATATATATATATATATATATATATATATATATATATATATATATATATATATATATATATATATACCAATGGTGTGTTTATGATTGCTGAAACGAAGACGGAATTTTGTCTTTGTTTCTCCTACATAGTTGCCTTCAGTGCATTTATTGCAAAAGAGTACATATATAACATTGGCAGAATCACAGTTAAAGTTACCTGGATAAAGTTTGTATGAGGTGCCTGGGGGGTTATGAGGGATGAAGTACAGACATGCTTACATATTTGGCATCTAGGTTTGATGCATGGCGAGTTCCCTGTTGGGCTAAAAGGTCTTTCTTAGGTTAGGGGGCTGTCTGAAAGACAGGAGAAGTCCATTATTGAAGGCGCCCTCTAATTCGACGTCATTTTGAAGAATTCTCCACAGGGATCTAAAGTTCTGAAAAAGATCCCTCACGGTAGGATGGAAATTGTTAGTGAAGGGAATCCGTTCAAGAGGGGTGGCCTTTTTGTATTTAAAAAGGTCTTGCCTTGATACTTTGTTGGCTCTCTCCATATTCGTTCTAATGAATTTAAGAGGGTATCCCCTTAGTATGAATTGCTTTGTAAGATCATTAAGTTTCATGTTCAAATCATCACTGTCAGAACAAATTCTTTTGTAACGAAGAGTCTGGCATATATATATATATTTATTTATTTTTTAATTACGGATAAGGTCGGAAAATCGTCTGAAAAAAAACGAATAATAGGAAGAATTTACCCATTTTACCCATAGGGAGAAAAGCCCTTTCCCTTCGACGTTTTGACCCATATGCGCACAATGGGATGACGAAAAAAACAAATTGATGTCAGTATTATTACGTACATTCGTGATTATTATAACGTACGTTCGTAACATTATAACGTACGTACGTCATAATTTTTAAAGAACTTCTTTTCATTTCCTGCATTCTGATTGGCCAGAAACCATTTGAAACCGGTCTTATATTGCATTTAACACCGGTTCTTTATTTTTCTTTCGGAGAATGCCTACTCGCATGATTGAAAACAAACGCGCGTTCCAGTACGTGAAAGCGAACACGTCCCTCACAACTCACGTAAACCTATTTGCAGCCACTCCCCCATATTACATACTGTGAGCACGGCCACTTCGTGCGTATTATACTGACTGTGTATGCTGTGTATAATTTGCAATGGTGTCCTGTGTATGCTTACGTCTCCTGCTTGCCCTAACCCGCGAATCATAAGGTAAGTGATGTAAGACAAAAGAAAGCATGTTCAGCAAAGACATTATTATTGTTATATTTATTTCAAAATTGGTTCAAACGATGGAGTCTTAAATGAATGCGTTTTAAAGAGGGAAAACTATTTGTGCGGCTCTCCCCCTCTCTTTTGATTTTAGCTGTTCGCTCTAATCTCAAGGATAAACATAATGTCATAATAGAGCCCTAACTACGCTGAAATGTGATCTATAAAATTTAGTCGAAAATTAAATGATTTTGTAGATTTCCAGAATTATAATTGTGATGACGATGACGTCATCCCTTTTGCAGCGGACCTCGACCATCGCCTCTGTCCGCTCAGCGGTCTTCACGGTCGACGGTATTAAATTACATTTAAGATCCGCTTCCTCACATTTATCCCCTAATTTTCATCCAATTACCAGGTCGTATTGACGAAAGGCAATAAGACCCATACCTAGAAAATGCATGTAAAATGGAAAACCACTACGTTCACAGCAACTACTCCTAAATCGCCTATCCATTAGAAATTCAGCACAAAAGACGCCGCGTGAGCTATGTTTAAGTAGAATTGTTAAGTCTCGAGACGAGACGAGACTGGCTTGTCGCGGTAGGCGATGGACGACTAGACCGTGTTTATGGTTTTAGAAGCAAGGTGTTTAAACTATGCAACTCGTAACAGATCTTTGAAGGGATTCCCCGAAAATTATAACGTTTTATATACTTTCTATTGATTATTTCGAAGAGACAAGGGTACGTTGCCCACACCTCGATAATCTGATCTTCACGTTTTTCATTCCAGAGGTCCGCCAATGTTGTTAGTTGCACGTTTCAGTTTCATGCTTCCAAGTATGCTCGGTTTCATGAAACTGTGTTGGGCGACGTCTTGCGACTATTTGCAAATCTTGCGACACTTTGCCACTCGTCTGAATAATCTCGTCCCGACGAGTTGCGTCCCATCGCGTCGTATAGTGCGGGCGGGCTAAGCAGAGTGCCAGCATATAAAGCCTACAGTCCAATCGACCTCCAAAGCGAAATTCTTCGTTCGGCATGACATGCCCTTATCTTGATCGATGTGAGTTATGAAAATGGTTTTGTTCAAAACGTGTTTACAGTACGTAACCTAACCGGACAATACACGATGACATCACGGCAAGTGTGTGTATGTTTGTGAGAGTGTGTCACGTAAATGATGCGTGTTACACGCTGGTGTCTTCGAATGCAGTAAAGACGAATTTAGGGTGAAGTTGCAAATTGTATCGACAGCAACGTGTCTGCATGATTATTTCAAACCAGGCGGTGCATTCTTTAGCCAACAGGAGTTGCCATCGATCTTTGAGGGTGCGGCTTTTTATGTCGACAAATGTTGTATTAACATAGGGGTGTTCTGGTGAAAGTACTTAGGCAGCGGGCCTTTCACGAAAAAGGGCTTTATGGTGTAACTTTCGTGACACACATCTGAGGTCGGCATAAAAATTACCCACAAAGTTCAATTTTAACCTTGTCAACATTACACTAGGTACCACAAGCGAACGAGTTTGCCTACGAAGAGAAAATTTGAGGGTGAATTGTTGTCTGTTTGTGGCAAACATTCATTGTTTATAACGGCTCTAGTTCCACGAATGTTATGACACGTGCACATTCGGTGCGTTTATGCAATGTCGTGCATAGTGAACAGTGCAGTGTTCAATAAAATTGAGAGGGATAAACTTTTATGACAACTAACGGAAGGGGGTGCTTTCAGTTGCGTACCAGGGTTGGAAAAGCGTGGGAGTAGAACGAGTGCCCCCTCCTCTGAGGAAAAAATTGACAAAGATAAATCAGGATCAAGAACGAAAAATGAAGGAATGGAGAAGAAGGAACATGAAATAGAAGAATGCAAGAATAAGAATTTGAAAAAGAGAAAAGAAAGGAAAATAAATACACGTGACATAAAACACAAGAAACAAAGAGGTGGGATGCATCAAGCAAGCATGCAAATAGAAGATTCGCATGGTATAATTGAGTCAAGCCTGGTTTGCAGTTGAGTTATGAGAGAGTATAACCGACTTCATGGTCGAGTGGTTAAAGTATCCGACTTGTAGTTGGGAGGTCGGGAGTTCGAGTTCAAGCCTGGGGCCCGTTCCACAAAGAGTTACGCACAATCTTAAGTATGATTTACTGTTGACTTAAGTATGGAGAATTAAACTTAAGATTGTGCTTTACTCTTTGTGGAATGGGCCCCTGGTCTCACTGAAGAATGAAAAATAGAAACTTCTGCCCTTTTGTTTGGTGCTCAGCATAAAGCCATAGATTAGAGAGAACAAGCCAGTGATGAGTCACAACTGGAAAAGTGTTAGACCGTGGCCGGATCGACTTAAACCATTTGGTCATACTGAGCCGTAAAATTCCATCCATTTAACTCACTTGAGAGGGTTAATGTCAGGTCACACAGCCAGAGAATTAACTGTGAGTATTTTCCCCATGCCCCAAAGTAGTCTAATCTATTGAAGATGCATGATTTTGAACTAGGTTGAATAGGTTCAAACTATGATATACCATGATGGAACAAATCTCGCATTTCCTGGAAACTAAGCCGGCATTTCTGCTATGGTAAAGGGAACCGACGGGGTAAATTTGACAATGAAACAATGCTTACCGGGAATGGGAGCAGCATGAATATATGGCCTTCTGTCAGGTGGAGAGGGGCCCCGTTACTAGAAAAATAATCACAGCAACCAGTGGTTCGAATCTGGTGCTCATTGATGTGCTTAATTTTCTATTTTGCATGTTGGTAAAGCTTGCAAGCGAACATTCCCTTTTGAACCATTTGGAGTTCTTATAAAACCCTGTGAACACAATTGGTTTGAAATGGTGCCCTTCGGAAATATAAAAAACTTTTTTAATTTGATGGAAACTTGACCAACCCCAAAAAGTATAAGCCTATTACAAAACTATCCTTTCAGTCCAGGCGTAGGCTATAGCAAATCCTATTAAGAACTCTAAATAGAAATCGTAATAATGGAAGCCATTTTGAGTGGAACCTATCCTGTGAAAATTTGGTCAATTGGATTTAGACATTGATCTCAAAGGCAATTTTACACCTACTATGGAGAACAGAATCGATCGCTCCTTACTAAAAAGAGCAATGTTTCACATAAGCAAATTTTCATTGCCTCTTGACTACAAGCGGGACAATAATAAAAAAATTCCTTGACCAATTTCCCAATTTATTGGAATTGATATTTGGGACAAAAACATATCAGGCACTCATTTTCCGAATTAATTAACAAGATGCATTGTTTATCATCATCATAGATCTAATATTAATCCTACAGGCGTATCATCTTGATATGTATATTTTCAACAATTATTTGCAGACTCCTACTTCAGGTTTGATTGGGTTGTGAACACTTGGTAAAAATACCCAGGGGCGTACAGGAAGACATTTTAAAGGAGGGTTAGATGGTGTTTTCCCTTTTTGAACTGAAAATTTTTCAAGCCCTTTTTGGCCCCGTCTGTTGGAGGTCCCCGACGGTCCACTGCCGCCGAACAGGCCACTGCAGGCTGCCCCTTAAAACACAACGTAAGTGCCAGTGCCCTGTAAAAAAGCATTTTCCCTGCTCTTGCAGGATTGCGTCCTAAATCCCTACCCTGCATCATAGTCCCACGCCTAGTACGGAAATATCAAGGTCAGTTTGTGATTTTCTGTCGAAAAATCGGTCCAGTCTAAGGCTATCACATTCATGACGACCATGGCCTTTGGCAGGTTCCAGGGGCAGAATCTCCTAAGGAGCTTTTCTGCCAGAATGATAAAATTTTAATATATGGATACTTCACCAAGGGTCACAAGAAGAACTTGTCTGGGAAGGGTTGGCTTCTAAAATGTGGTCCAGTGTCCAGGGTAATAATTAGGTAAAATTATTACGCACGTAGTATTATGACGTACGGACATACGTAATATTATTAGGTGCCACCTACTGTTTAGTGAGATAAATCTCATGAGGACGAATCGCTTTCTACCTTTTTCTTGTTTTGGGGGTTTCTAGCTAGTAACAACATCAAAAGAATCGGCGTAGGAGTTCTTCCAGCAACGCTGTCCATATTGTACGAACTTAACGTGAGTTTAACTTGTCTTCTCACTGCTTTACGTCTCAGTCGTTTAAAGAGTACCGACAGTTTTATTGAATAATCATCTTTATTAAGTGTACTGTAGTTGCTTCGTTTGTCCGACAAGTTACTTTCCTTTCCTGAAGGGGCTGCACATTTTTGCTACACAGCACAAATATTTAAAAAATTTAAATACCAAACTTAATTGCTACACACGGTTCATGCAATGATACGAAGTCTATTTATAAATGAAGAAACCAGAGCTTTGGAAAATTATTGCATTCGGTTTCTTTCAATATATTGTGATAGGTAAGTATATTACATCACTCTAAAAAATATTTAAACGATTTTGTTTAAAAATTAGGATACTCACGAAAATGAGTATTTCTACTCGAAATAAGTGAGTACTTCAACTCAATTTGTGCAAAATTTTGCACAAATTCAGCAATTTGTGTAAAATTTTGCACAAATTCAGTTAAAGTACTCACTTATTTCGAGTAGAAATACTCAACTTCGTAAGTATCCTAATTTTTAAACAAAATCGTTTAAATATTTTTTAGAGTGATGTTGAATTTTAAACTGACTTTTTATTCAGAGTAATACCAAATTCTCAACTGTATTCACGCAATAACAACATCACAAGATATTTTCTGCTGATATGAACGTAAAAAAGTCTATTTTTCACATTCGGGATTAAATGGGAAGATTTATTAAGACGTTTGTCTGCTTAAGCCCTACATCATTAACTTCAATGGATTGCTAAGCCTTTTCTTATTTGGGAATATAACATCAGTGCTGTCGCACTATGAAAGAGGGGAAACGTCCTTCAAGGGATATGAAGCAGGGGGAGGGGTGGCCTTACGCCTGTGGAGGAATGCCGTATGGATTTAAAGAGCTTGCCTTCCCCATGTAAGTCCTCTTAAGCGCTAGAAGCGGTCATCAACAATCCATGAAAACTATTTATTAGCCTTTTGATTAATCCCAAAAGAAATAATTTGTTCAGGGCGTCTGGTGTTTCGATCTGTGTTGTTCTGTTAAACTGTCGAGTACCAATAACATTTGATATTTAGATTACAGTGCATATTTGTGATTTTTGCATGATAAGATAATGTTCGGTTACATTTGAACAAAGCATGACTACCATGTAACTAGTTTGAGAGACATCAAACTACTATACTTTCTATATTTATGTAACTGACAAATATTTAAGTTCGTTGGAGGGACACATTTAACACTGAACAGCTATAAAGCTATTCCCATCAGGACCGTAGCCAATGCCCAACGTTTGGGGACACAACGGATAAGTGATGGCCGTCCTAAGACCCCTTCCCCTTTGGAAAAGTTTTGCCTACCTCAGAGTGCTAATATGCAAAATGGTGGACCTTTTTGGTTCCTTTCCATACGAATACATAGACACATTCAGGCGAGATGTACAGTACTTCATTTTCCATCAGCCTCATCTGACGGTGGACTGCTTTCCATATCAATTTTCGGGAATTCTTTTTACTAGTTGGAAAGCGGGCTCTGCGTGTATTACCGTTATCGTGCAGTCTTTAGCGCTCGCGTTGGAAAACATTCTGGGAGACGGTACTCGAACTAACGTACGCATAGCAAAAACTGACACCCGTTAAAAATGCAAAATATTCTTATTCATAACCTTGCGTAATTAATTTTTTTAATGGCAATCTGAGAAAAATAGAAATCTGAATATTCAAAGACTCGCGTTAGTAGATAGCCATCGTCAGGAATTTTGGCTAAAATCGCCAATATCCACTTTTCTAGAAAACCTGAACCAGCACTAAAATGAAATAGATCTTACATGATAGTGATTGTATCGTTTTTGTATGCATAATACTGTACATACTTTCGCATTACTTACATACGAATGTGTACACCAAATTGCACTGTAATGGATCTTTTGTAAAAGCACTGCTATCTTCATTGCGTTTAAAAGATGTCTGCCTGAATCGAAGACTGTAGACAGATTCGCAAGATAAATAAAGCGGGATTGACCGTATTTAGGAAAATGTACAATTTATCACCGAACCTTTGTGGAAAATATATTCCGTGACTAAATTTGAGCATTTGGCACTTGTTGTGCTTTGGGATGATTTCGGCACAAATTTGTGGCCATTCGCCAAACTTTCAGAAAGGGTGATCTAAGGTTTCCAGATGAATCTCTAACCTTTTGGCCGACAATTTCTTCTGAGACTGTGTTATATGATTACTTACAAAATAATTCTGATAAGTTTTACAGTTTAATTCATCATAAATGAAAGTATACAGAAGAAAGACGCCATGCATTCTCATTTCCACAAGCAGCTAAAACTTAAAATTGTGTGACGTCAACACAGCTTAATGTATTTCGGTTACCCCAGGGTCAGCTTTTCAACTGCTATATTTTTTCATTTACATGACATACTATCCACGTAATTTGCTAATTATTGAGTTACGCATGCTAATATTCCCTCGCTAACTGTAATCAGGAAGTTGCTGGAAAGAGAATAACGTCGCACATTTTTTTTTCAAACAATATATACGTAAAAACGGTTAATATCTTTTGAGGTGCCACTATTTGATCAAGAGGTCCCTTTGTTTCTATTGATATCTCCATTGTGACTAAGTCCTTTTAATGAAATCTCCTCTATTCTTTTTCAAGTTATTCCTTAACCGTTGTTAATCTCGGTCTTTGCCTCGTCTAATAGCGAAACTTATAAAAACAATGTCTATTAGAACGACTGGAAACTAACGCTTAAACTATATGCTTCAATTGGACTGGTTCTTCATTAGATTTATTTGCTCAAGCCTCAGGTTTTTACATTTTCCTCAGATTTAAGCAATTTTGTCAATACCAAGAAACGAAAAAGTTGAAATAATTTGTAGAAAAATTGTTGCATGTCTTCAAATGAAATGATACATGGTTTCTATAATTTTGCATAACTGCTGGCAACGAAATGTTAACGATTGGAATGACTGAAATGCGTCTCTTCATTGAAATTTTGGTAAGGTGTCAATAATCCTGATTGATCAAAGCATCGAGATAATAAAGCAGGATTATCGTTGGAAGTGAACATTGTCTCAAAGGGACTATAGGACGTTGCTCTAATAGCTCACCGCAAATAAGAACTGAAAATATAATTTGTTTTGGAGACGTCTCTTATGGTGACTGTTCAACTTTTATCGAGAAAATTATAATTCGCAGCTTTATGTTCCAGCTAATTTAATAAGGTATCTATTTCAACATAAACAGTCCAAATTTATAATTGTATTCAAATCTTTTTATTTTTTGATCCGTTTGCTTTTAAGCACGTGGAGACAACCACAATATAAAAGTTGCATGCAGTAATTGCCTACTTATTTTGAAACTTCGGTCGTATTGGGGAACCAAAGATAGGATACCCTGACAGCATTGGCAGCTCTTCTTTTATTATTAAACCGATTATGTAAAACATAGTGAGACATTTTTAGAAGTAAATGAATTCCGTTGTTAGTAGTAATTCTAGTTTTGAAGATTTTAGGGAAGGGGAGCATCGTGACCATTGGAGGCCGTTAAAAATATATTTCGTCTGAAAATTCTTATGAAACCGCTTTATATGTTAACACATTACAAAAATTACAATCATTTCCATACAGTCACAGATACGTTCATGATTGCAAAATAACCTGCAATATAGTATTAATCAATGAGCATAATGACATTGAGCCTCCCCAACCCCCGATGATTGTGGCTCTCCCCGCTCAACCTACCCGACCCCCGCTTATCAATAAAATCACTATTTGTGCAGGTGCCAAAGGTGTAGATCCTTAGAACCTTTGAAATCCTTTGCATATTAATGAATGACTGAATGATAAAATAGTTTATTAACTGTAGGTATGTCGTGTTGCCTTCATCGATTTGCCATTGTATATTTCAAAGTAAGCCATAAGAGGACAAAATTGCCGATAACGTGACTCTCTATCCTTAGACTTTTTCCACACATCGTGCCCCAACCCTTAGCTTAGTAGCTTAGTGAGGAACATAAATCATGTGACCGACTACTTGTCATTATTACGTTACGTCATAACTTTTCTGTGCTTGGTTTTACTGAAACTTGGCTCAATGACAACAGGTCGCAGGACATCGCCTCAGATAACTACACTCTAATTGAAAGTCATCGTCAGACAAAGAGAGGTAGAGGTGTTGCAATGTTCGTTAGAAAGCAGTTTCAGTTTATTTCTTGAAGAGACCTTTCCTATTTCAGTATAGATATTGAATGTATTTTTATAGAACTGAGTATTCCTACAATGAATCATAAAGTCATAGTAGGAGTGGTATATCGTCCCCCTTGCGGTAGCACTGCTAGATTCAATGATTACATGTATGATGTCCTTAACAAGATTTCATTAGAAGGCCAGTATTGTTATGTGATGGGCGACTTTAATATTGACCTGTGTAAGACTAACACATTTGATTTTATTAATAATATAGTTACTTGTGGTTTCAGTCCCACTATCAACAAACCTACAAGAGTGACAAGCAGTTCAGCTTCTCTCATTGACAAAATAATCACAAATGTTAGTAATATTGATTCCAAGGTTCACATTGAGGTATCTGGTATGTTAGTCACTGATGTAAGCAATCATTTTCCAATTTTTACAAATTCATCTTTTCAAATAAAATGTCTTAAGAATAAACCAATCTACATCTGCAATTATTCTGATCGCAACATACAACTTTTTGAATCACGTATTGAGGGTGCCAATTGGCGTGATGTTTATCAAACTAAGGACACCAGTCAAGCGTTCAACGCTGTCATTCAAACATTTCACATATACGAAACGACTTTCCAAATCACAGTATTAAACAAACACAAAAAGAAGAAAAAGAATTGGATTACTAGAGGCTATATCACCTCCATCAAATCTAAAGAGAAGCTCAAGTAGACGAGTTCATAAACGAGAACACCAAGATTTCAGATCCAGATACTTCCATTGCTAATGCATTTAGTGACTTTTTTGCGAACCTTGGTCCATCTGTTGCATCCAAAATTCCAGGAAATTCTCGCCTAAAGGAACTTATGCCAGAGTATAGGTCCAGCTCTTTCTTTCTTCCACCCATTAGTAAAGATGAACTTGTCAATGTCTCTTTAGAGTGCCTAAATCCCAATAAGGCTGCGGGCTATGATGGTTTTCGGCCTAAGGTCGTTCGTAAAGTAATACCGTACATTTCCGAACCATTGGCATATATTTTTAACTTGTCTTTCAATGTGGGAATCTTTCCAGAAAAACTAAAAATTGCTAAAGTTGTCCCTATTTACAAAAAAGGTGATCAAATTCAATTTGTCAATTACAGTCCAGTTTCAGTTTTATCTTGTTTCTCAAAAAATTTAGAAAGACTGATGTTCAACAGAGTACAAACTTTTCTTACAAAACGCAATGTTCTCACCAACAGCCAATACGGGTTTCGTCCAGGTCACTCAACTGAATTTGCTCTTATTGAAGCTGTTGAAAAATTACGCAGTGCTATTGACAATAATAATACATGTATTGGGGTGTTTCTTGATCTTTCAAAGGCATTTGACACAATTGACCACGTTATTCTCTTACAGAAACTTGAGCGCTATGGTATTAGAGGTATTTTCCTAAACTGGTTTAAAAGCTATCTCTCTAAAAGGTTACAATTTACATCATTTAACAATGTAAAGTCAAAATTTCAAACTGTAAGATGTGGTGTACCGCAGGGCTCAATTCTTGGGCCCTTGCTCTTTATTATTTATATGAATGATATTACTTTGATTTCTAAGAAAGCAGAAGTTGTACTCTTTGCTGATGATACAAACATTTTCTTCACTGGGAATGACCCTCATCAACTTGAAAGCAGTGTTGTTAATGAACTTAGCCTATTCTCTGAGCGGTTCATGGCAAATAAGCTGTCTCTTAATATCAGTAAGACAAATTTTATGGTATTTAATAATATTCATCATCATGTATTCAATATCTCCATAAATGGGCAAAAGCTTGATCCATCCAAAAGTGTAAAATTTCTCGGTGTCATTATTGATTGCAAGCTTACCTGGCAGGAGCACATCAATCATATTTCTTCAAAGATTGCCAGAGGAATCGGAGTAATTGGTAGATTAAGACATTTGTTGCCAAGGGGTATTCACCGTACAATTTACCTTACTCTTGTGTATCCTCATCTAATATATTGTTCTACAGTTTTGTCATGTACAAAAACCTCCTACCTTCACAAACTGGTTCTTTTGCAAAAGAGAGTTGTTCGTTATATTTCTTTGTCCGGACCTCGTGACCACACCAGCGAGTTGTATAAGTCTCTTAATCTGTTGAAACTGTTCGATATGATCAACCTCAACATTGCTCCTTTCAGCTATCGTTTTATGCACAGCCTTTTACCGAAATCATTTTCAGAATTCTTCACCAAAAATTCTTCAGTCCACAACTATTTTACTCGTCAATCTCTTCTCCTGCATACTATTGTTACCCGTACCTCATCCTCACAGTTGACCCTAAGCTACAAAGCTATAAAACTGTGGAACTCATTACCTAATTTATTAATTAACAGGCCAAGTAAAAATTCTTTTCGAAGAGGTTTCACCCAGCACTACATAGGTTTGTACTAATTCTTCAGTAGTCTTCATCACCATTTTTTATAAGGTTAAAACTTCATGGTTGACTTTTCATACTGTTCAAGTGCATGCATTACATGTTTTTGTCACTATGTGCATTTTGTTTGTGGGAAGCCTAGGGCTTTCATGGGTGGGGTACCGGAGGAGGGGGCCGGGTTGGTAAGGGGGGTTTTGTAAGGGTTAGTTCTGGTCTTGTATTCTTAGTTATTACCTTTCCCTTTAGTTTATTGAATTTTCTGTCCTTTTTTCTTTTTCTTTATGCTTATTTGTGTTTGCAACACAGCTACTCTAGGTAACTTGCTTTTGTTGTTTCGGGGAGTAGAACTCTAGACAAGCCCCTCAGGGTTTTTTAGTTTTACTTCCATCTACTTCTGTGTTATTTATGTACTGTATTCATTACTTTTGTGTATCCATGTAATTTTGATGATGTAGAAAAACAAGTAAACGAAACGAAACGAACCCCCCCCCCCCCCACCATGACACTAAAACCCTCCCCATGACACAATCTTGACTACGCGCTTGCAAGGGTCAGATCCTCCTTTTTCAGGGGACGGTCAACAGCTCATAACACTGAGAGCAAAGGGACTTGTCAATCAGAATTCTATGCTTCAATAGCTAAACCATTTTCTCAAGCACCTGCTGTTTCAACAAATTTGATTGTCGTGTCTCCAGTGGTGTCGCTAAGGGGGGGGGGGTGGCAGGGGGCACATGCCCCCTGAAAAGGTGTGTGCCCCCCCCCAACCCCAACTGAGATTTGAGATATTAAAAAAGTTTGTCTTCTGTATGCAGAGTGAGACTATGAAAATTTCAGGATTCGATTCGCCTGTTGAAAAGAAACGACAGTAAGTTTTCATGTTTTCCAAATGAAAATATCTCAAAAAACCTTGGAAATGTCATTTCCGGCTGTCTGAGTGGTTGCGTTTTTCAAAATTTCCTTCACACTTCCGACTGCGTAAATTGAAGGTGGCGCACAGCTCAGGTAACCCTTCAAGCAGGATTAGGTCTACATCCTTCCTTCAGAGCATCACATCTAATTGCCCATCAACTGTCTTTTCTTTCTCTTTCTAGTGCAGCTCACCTTCCTCAAAATGTCAGCCGGATCCGCTTTGGAGAGTAGCTTCACTAACGTTAGTGTTGTTACCAAAAATAAAATCTTACTCGAAATTGCTCTGTAAGTAATTTTTAGACCATTGTAAAGACACCTCTTAAAAACAACTTTAAAAACTTACAATCATGCTAAAAAACCCAGTATCTTCCAGGGGCTTCGTCCCCTGGACCCCCAACAAGACTCACATTGAAGTGCCCATCAACGTCTTTCTCTATAGATCATCTAACCTTTTCAAAATGTCAGCCGGATCCGCTCTTGGTAGTTGAATCAGTGTTTTGTTTTTACCGAGAATCTTACTTGAAGTTACCCTGGAGGTAATTTTTAGACCATTTTTAAGTCAATAAAATTACCCTTAAATAACGTCTTTAGTACCTCACAAACACGCTAAAAACCAGGAGCTGCCAGGGGCTTTGCCCCATGGACACCCACCGGGCTTTGCCCATGGCCCCACCCGTTGAGCTTCGCGCTTCGCTCTGGGTGGCACCTCCGGTGCCATGAGTGGAGTCTAGCAATTCCCCTCCCCCTAAAATCGTTGGGCCCCCCAGTGCCCGCCCAGAATGAAAAGTCTGGTGACGCCACTGCGTGTCTCCTTCTTAAAAGCTCCATGGACTAATCAATCTGCAACAGTATCGCACAGGAATGCGCTACAAAATTTGTTTCTACACGTTTTAACTTCTTGTAAACCTTAGTATTACAGCTTAGTAAGACAAATCAAAAGGGTGGATGTAAACGTTCAAACTGTACAGTATGATATGTTTCCTTTTACATCCAATAAGCTTTCTTGCGTGTCTTGGAACTAAGCAAAATTTTACAAATCACCTTGTACAGAGATTTGACCTTTAACAACATTCGACAACTGGATAAAGACGCTCTGCCATCGAATCTTTCGATACTGTAAGATGAGTTTTGCCAACAAAATGACAGAGAGCTGCCAACGTTCCACGGCATGTTTGAGACTGGAGTAACTTATGTTACAGTTATCACATCACCGATTGCTAAGTTCATGATCTTAATCTTTGTAGTCGTTACGCGAAGTGAAACAATGGTTGTATATCAAGTTTGAAGAATATATATAACATTGCCACATAGCCTATAAAATCGCATGTTAATCTACAAACTTAACAGGAAGTATTCAGACCAAAAGAGGAATTTAACTGTCAAAGGAACGTTCTCTTTAGAAACTCAAACTTCAGTAGGGATCTTATGGGACCTAAATGGAAAGGGCAGCCACCCCAAACTTTTTAAAGCAACATCAAAGCCTCGCCATTTTCTTCTCATTTCCTCTAAATATCTTTATATAATGTTCAAGCAGACAACATTTCATATTCAAGTTAAACTAAAGTTAATTTCACATATGATAAAAGAATGCAAAATGTCACTTGACCGTCAAGGCTAACCACGAAACAGGAAATTCTACTACATCACCCTATTGGGGTGCCGTAAAAGTAGTATTAATAAATTGCCAATGGTCAGGCAAGAAGTAGTTTAAGTGGTAATGACAATTTGACGGTATTGTAAAAAACATGGTTTAAACATCCGTAGCATTTTACGCGTTAAAGGCATAAAAGGATGAACAACTTTGCAAAGTATTTTAATATTTTTAAGACAATAAAAGATTTATTCAAGTCTTGACATTTTACAAAAAAGGTAACGCTTTAGCATCATTTTGACTGTCAGAATTTTGACTTGCACGTTATATCATCACTGAACATTACATGGAATAATAATTGTCAGTGCTAGATTAGACGATGATCAAAATATTACATTAATTGAAAAATGAATTCGTAAAATTTATTGAGTTCATCGATTTGAATGACATACAGAAAGAGCAACTGAGAAAAGATACTATATATGCAGGAAACGCTTCCAACGCCTTCCTAATAACGCCATAAAGTCTTCCGTACAAATGTAGAAGTATTGAAGATTTTTAGAGGACCATTACACATGACCGTGCCGAATTTCCTTTCAACTCTTCAACTTGTTTTATTTGGAAAATGTGAGTAGACTGAAACCTATGATTTTTCATGAATTACATTTAACCATGGAAATCTCCATTATTTTAACTGCAAATGTGAAATAACTGGTACTTACAGACAGTATAAATTACTTGGTGGATCCTTTTAATATTTTGCCCAAAATTTCATTTTAATTTGAAAGTCAGAAATTTATTTTTTACCACTGGACAAAACGTTCTCTTCGATAATTTGTCTACCTTTTCTTCCTTAGAGAGAAAACCTACAGTACGATGTTTTCATTCCTTCAATTTAATGTTACAAAGGTGTGCCCAACATTTGAATTACAACGCTATATTTTTGTCTATATTGTGTGTGCACATGAGTGCGTATTACATGATTCAGACACCATGAACTGTTTTTACATGTGTTTAAGTATGTGACACACTTTCCAAGTGTCAATTGACTTTTAAATTTGGAGTGAAGTTGTTCTCATATATGGACTATTTATGTTGTTCTTCATTTACAGTGTGAGTATCAGTGCCCAACCATTACATGTAATATTCTTCGGTGGGGTGCCAGCTACATGATCTGTTCCATCTATCACATTCATTCCTGTTCTGATAGCTAAACAGAATGCCATCAGGGGTTAATAAACATACACTCTGTTTCTACTGTAGGTAAGTTCTTATATTGTTTTAATTACTTTTAGTTGTACAACAACTATTTTCCATCTTGAACTTGCACATAGAAACCATTGGCAGACCATTTGGGGATGGTTTCCTACTTAAATTATTTGAAACTATTGAGATGCATTTACCTGATTACCATTCAAATACCATTTGTGAATGGTTTGTCATTCCATTAAAAAACCAATGGCATGCCAGACCATTTGAAGACCATTTGCAAATGGTACCACTGAACACCATTTCGGACCAGTTATTCCATTTAAAGACCATTTGCATACCGGACCACTTGCAGAACATTTGCAAATGGACCCATTCAAGACCATTCAGGGCCATTCGGAAGCGTCCAAAAACACAGTGTAAAAAAACAATTCAGACCATTCTTGAATGGTTTCAAATGGAATTTAACCCTGGGTATAGCGACCATGGAAAGAACAATCAAATATCAGCAATACTAACGCAAAACAGTGGAATTATCACAAACCAATAAATCATCAATTGACAAAGATAATAGAAACTATAAACTAATTTTAATAAAAAATATCTGCGTTTAAAAAACTGTGTCGCATGAAAATATGAGGCATGTTTTTCACACGTTCAATATTGAAACAGTATCCATTTTACATTAATAATAACACGCACTGCATAATGCAGGGTACAACTTTTCAAGAAAAGCTGTCAACCGCCCGTCTCCTTTCAGTCACGATATCCATGCATATGGCAGTATTTGCGCTTTGGTTTTTTGAATTATTTATGATACCAGATATCACTCAACAATAATAATATTGTGACGTCAACACCAATGAAGGATATGGTTTAGCGAAATTAGATTCATAAATTGGCTGATAGTAATAAGGTCCAGAAAACAAAGCGTTGGTTTTGTTCCTACCTCCAAAAAGAGAACCAACCGACATTTTACGAATACTCGTGGTGTCTTTTCAAATTGCCGTTATTCCCTTCTGAATTGAACTTTGTTTAGCACAAAGTTAACCGAATATTTCAACAATCGAACTGGATATGGAGTAAGAACGAGCTGAAAAATCACGAACTGTTACCTACCTAGTAATTGTAATTATATGTGAGCGTTTTTGGTATGCATTTGGGGTTTACAGAAATAAAATGGAGTGGCTGAGGGTATTGTGCTACGCTCTCTTAATGCTGGAACAAATAAAACTTTCGACGTTAGGTGAGTATATTTTCCTAAGTCTGCGTTGAGCAAAGGAGACATTCTCGCAGAAATAAGAACATAAGAAATTTCCCACAAAACGTCTGTACAAGTAAAACAAGAAACCAGCTGGTGCTATTAAAGCCTAATTAATTTATCTCCTTCAAATATAGAAAGCCAATTAATACTATGTGCGAAATTTACAATGTCTGATTGTTAAAATGATGACATTATAAAACGACAGGAACTATTGCTTGAAACTAAGTGGATGTTTAAAAGCAGCTGAAAATGTTCGCATGTTGAATGACCGTAGTGTGAATAATGCAATTTATGCCAGGCGTGTGTCCTAGGGGTCAGGGGGCAATCGCCCCACTAATATTCGAGGCAATCGTATTGTTTCGCCCCCTCCTCCCCCAAATAGTTCAGGCAAATTTAAAAAAGGCAGGCACGATAACCAAAATATAACATTGTGGTATACAAATGACTTTCGGGCTTCGAGGAACGTCAATTTGACCCTATTTTAAAGTAACAATACTCCATTTAAAATGCGCCAGCTATCTGTTTTATGTGTGTGCTTGTTTGTGTGTGTTTACTTTGTGCTCGCGTTCATTTGGGTGGATTGCTTTAAGAGGAGTCCGGTCACTGACACGATCTGGCTGTTGGAAATTTTTGTCCCCTTCCTAGCGTCAAACCATATTAACGTCTCCGATCTATACTGAGAGGTGTGGGATCATATCCGCAAGATGTTTTCTACCCTAATACATGTTAAACTGGTTGTTTATTAAAAGTAGCGTAGTGTTCCTAACGGTACTTAAAGGGTAACGCTGTGGTTGCTTTCAGGCGTGTTTTTACAGGGTGGTTGCCTTCGGGCGTGTTTTTTGCCTTTGGGTGTGTGTTGCTATGAGTGACCCTAATACATGTTAAACTGGTTGTTTATTAAAAGTAGCGTAGTGTTCCTAACGGTACTTAAAGGGTAACGCTGTGGTTGCTTTCAGGCGTGTTTTTACAGGGTGGTTGCCTTCGGGCGTGTTTTTTGCCTTTGGGTGTGTGTTGCTATGAGTGAGTGTTGTTGGTCGTTGGTGGTGGTTTCTGTTGGTGGTACAATGACTTGAAGAAGCCGTACGGGAGCTAGAATGTCTTCGCTAGGAGAGTGATTCAACCTGGTGTTCTGGGTGGTGCTGGTGTCTTTTTTCGGTTTTTTGGTCGCTGTTCATACAAAGTAAACCTTTCTCCGGTTTGGCCGTGTCCGATTTTTGCACATAAAATCAGTTTTCATAACGGTGACCCTTTCAAACATGAACAGTAGCCACTACTCCTCTTTATCATAGTGACACCCCAGTCCTCTTCTGTGTCACAGAAAATGACGCTTCCTTTTAAAAAAATATTTAAAAGTTTGCAATGGAAAGAATTGGGAATTTTATGCAAGGAAAGTTGGGAAGACCGCAATGCAGTTGTTAGGTGTTACCGGTACTTGATGGCCTGGTGTCGAATATAGGAGCCTAGGAAATTTTCGGATTTTTCATTTTAGCAGAGCAAGAGGCAATCGTCCTCTTGTCCTACCCCAGCCGTTAGCTACTCTCCCAATTTTGACGAATTTGCATGTTTATGGATAATATGGCGTCCAAAATAAAAATACAGCTTGGTAAGCTACGCAGTTACCTGCAAAGTGTTCCTTAACGTAAACTATTTGTCGGCTTGTACTGTATACGGTGCATGCAGCTAATCAAGGTGTAGCCCATGTAGGTGGAGAAACTAGCGTGGTGAACAAGTAACGAGCTCTCTTAACTATCTTGCATGACACATATTAAGCTATCGCCTACATTGAAGGGAAGGCATAATGGTCGCTTTTGCCAGAAAGGCCCAACCACCTGTGACCTGAGGAAAATTAGGCTGGAGGTTGGGGGGCAAATCAGCATACATATGTAATTGATCTTTTTGACAGTATTCCTAACAATGTACGCAAATGAAACATAAGGGTATGCGCAGACTCAGACATTTTTAGGGGGCAGATTGAGCATTTTTTTCATTTGGGGGTGGCTTGAGTCCCCAAAGTTCCTCCCCCTTCCGTTAAACCGCGCCTGGACGGATTAATCTTGCAGGATAGTACAAATTCAAGCCAATAACGATTGTATGAAGAGAAGTGGAAAGCCGAAGAGCGGACAATATGAACGCCGCTTGAATATAAGTCTCTATCGAATTATAAGACACGGCCCGTCATGCGCACTTCTCAAGACGTAATGTTCTTCCTCAAACCCAACTTCATGCATTGAGTAAAAAGGTATTTGTCAAACAGGTCACTGGGATAGATCCAAACATCGGGAATTTGCTCATGAGAAGCTGGAGTTGAATCATCCTGTCGGATCTTAGCATCTGACCAGCGTGTTTAATAAGCGAAAACTTTTGATGGTGTGGTCCTGGAGCCAATGAATGTGAAAATTTGCGTAGCGGCTTTTTAGTTTGCCACTATTACAGGGAAAACAACTAGTGTGGTAAATCTTAGCAAGTTAAGCGAGTGAAGGATCTTAATAAAATGTACCCTTCGTTTAATCGTATAGAATTAGGAAGATAAAAAACCTGTCTTAACAATTTTTTGATCATTCAAGTAAACCACTCGTTCAATTTTAAAATTTCATTTTATTTCATTTATTTGTTTTGCAACAACAGTTGATGAACATGATAAAAGAATGTGAAACTGGTGCAAATATGAAGGTTTTGAAAACAATCTTAGTGAAAGAAAGTTCTCTTAATCAATTGAAAACCTTTCTGGGCTAGAAAAACAAAAAAGCAGACACAAGATAAAAAGATCAAAATATATAGGCTCCTATACCTCCACCCCTGCATTCCCCACCCACCAACCTACCGGAACCTGGCGTGGAACATTAATCAGTACTGACAAAATATTTAGATAAACTTTTCCTCAAAGACACAACTGACGGGCTAAGCTGATAATTCTGGGGTAGTGTGTTCCAAGTCATAATAGATTTAAGCTTGGGACATTTCTTGCAAGCCTCTCTATCAACGAAAAGAATTGTGAAGCTGGTCACCTTGTTATGTGTGTGAACTATGAACAGATTTGTTCAAGGTGTGAAAAGAAGTAAAATAACTTCAGTGGACTAAGATTGTCCAGACTGGCAGCGATGGGTAAACGTAATTACACTCGTATTGACTAACATCAAATTAGAGTAAGTTCAACGAAGCAAATATACGACTCGTTTCATCACGTGGAGCAGAATCTTGATACCGTATTTATGACAGCCCTTTTCTGGAGAACAAATAATTTATTTAAAATAGACTCAGTGGTACCGGACCAAATACTACAGTAGTGAAAAAGATACAACAAGTCCTAAGTAAATTAACCTCAGAGAGCTTTGAGGTGAAGTAAACTTCAATTTTGATAAGATGTCAACTTCTCGTGAAACTTGACCCGAGACATGCTTTACATGATCATTTTATGAGAGTTTATCATCAATACGTACACCTAACAAAATAGAAGAGGGTACTTTCAGGTGGAGCTTATTATTTATACTAATACTAAAGCTACAACTATTTCTGCTGAGCACCATACAACGTAACTGGTTTTATCAACGTTCAATGATTATTTATTCGAGACAAACTATTTGTAAAACTTGCACAAAATGTGAGACTAATTTTTTTTATTTTCAGAGGGTGAGTTGGAATATAACGCTGGAAAACCACTCCTTCTCATGTAGCTATTCGCTGTACCAAAATGTACCTTTAAGATATTTGCACTTGAGAATTTATACCAAGCCATACAAGCAGTCGACAGTGCCGAAATCTCCTGTGCCAGTAACCTTCATGTTGAACATGTACAAATGTGAAAGTTTACTGAACAATACAAAGGATCGAGAAACGTGACAACTAGACGGTCCGAACTTGCATGCAGGTGCAAGCCTCGGAAGATGATACGAAGCAACGAAATTGTGTGTATGAAATTAAATTCCATACACTTTTTTATTTGATTTGATTGCATTTATTTATTTGGTACATATAAAACACAAACACAAACAAATATAAAAAACTATACAAAAAAGGAAGCTACAGGCAAAAACAGAAAAATTAGACATAAACTACGAGGGAAAGGAGTTAGAAACAGAGTACCAGAGATAACCAAAAAACCCTAAAAAAAATTATTTCCATTGGGGTCCCTACGCTACTTTATTTTATTATTGAAGGAGCACTGAGTGCTGTGCAACAAGGTGCAAATGGCTCTCAATGTTTACTTCTTGAGAGCAAAACAATATTCTGCTGCCATTTTTTTTTTATTCTCGAGCTTAATTGCAGTGTAAGAAGCATACCTTCAAAGCCGTCAATAGAACGTTGAGGGGTGGTTTTAGCTGAGGTTCGACCATTTGACCACGCGCAGTCAAAGCTGAGACCGATAGAGTGAATTTAGCTTTACATTTCCGTGTCAAACCAGGGAGTTGTAAGGTACAGCTCCCTGATTAAAAAAAATGAAGATTTTCAAAAGAGGTGTCATTGCTACAAAGGTAACCGCTATAACCGTTGTTCACAAGCGAATAAACAAGCAAAACATATAATGCCTTTTTACTGCTGGTGACTTTAATGAGCCCAATACTTCTCTTAAATAACTATTCTTTTCCAAATAATTTTGGTGGTTGTTCGACAGACATATCTTTTTTTTTGTTACTACCGGCGACTTAAATGAGCCGAATATTTTTTTCTTAAATTACTACCCTTTTTTACATAACTTTAATAATAACCAGAAAGCCAAAAGGCTTAGTGATTCCTTGCCATCAAATACCTTACCTTCTTTCAAATTGACAGTGTTTGATAGAATTTCTTTACATTTAAGGCACAAAATTTTCGCAATTTTACCACTGGTGACCTCAAATGACCTTTAACCTCTACCAAAAACAATAGGCTTCTTTCTCTCAACATGCCAAACCTATATACCTAACATGAAGAGTATCAGTCACTCCTATCTTAAGATATCATGTTTACAAGCCATTTTTGAAGTTTTCGCAATTTTACCGCTGGTGACCCCAAATGACCTTTGGCCTCTACCAAAACAATGGGCTTCTTTCCCTTAACATGACAAATCTATATACCAAATATAAAGAGTGTCGGTCACTCCTATCTGAAGATATCGTATTTACAAGCCATTTTCGGTGTTTTCGCAATTTTACCGCCGGTGACCTCAAATGACCTTTGATCTTTCCCAAAACCAATAGGGTTCTTTCTCGCAACATGGCAAACCTATATATCAAGTATGAAGAGTATTGGTCACTTCTATCTAAAGATATCGTGTTTACAAGCCATTTTCGGCGTTTTCGAAATTTTACAGCTGGTGACCTCAAATGACCTTTGACCTCTACCAAAAACAATAGGGTTTTTCTTCTCAACATGACAAATCTATTCACCAAGTATGAAAGTGTCGGTCACTCCTGACCCCAAATGACCTTTGGCCTCTACCAAAACAATGGGCTTCTTTCCCTTAACATGACAAATCTATATACCAAATATAAAGAGTGTCGGTCACTCCTATCTGAAGATATCGTGTTTACAAGCCATTTTCGGTGTTTTCGCAATTTTACCGCCGGTGACCTCAAATGACCTTTGATCTCTACCAAAACCAATAGGGTTCTTTCTCGCAACATGGCAAACCTATATATCAAGTATGAAGAGTATTGGTCACTTCTATCTAAAGATACCGTGTTTTCAAGCCGTTTTCGAAGTTTTCGCAATTTTACCGCTGGTGACCTCAAATGACCTTTGACATGTACCAAAAACGCATAGGGTTCTCTCTCTCAACATGACAAATCTATATACAAAACATGAAAAGTGTTGGACATTCCTACTTTAAGATATCGTGTTTATAAGTAAGTATCATAAACACAGACACACACACAAACACACACGAGATCACCATCGCATAGATTCCTTGCCTGCCTATGGCAAGGAATGAACAATAGATCGGTTTCTCTTCGTTGGTAGGATCACTTGCAGCACAATGGAATAACAATTAAGGAGACTTAGACCTTAAGAAACACATTATTTTTCAAGTAAAACAATGCATGGCATGCCATGGCATGGCATGAAATATCAAATGATAATGAGACCTTCTTGAGATATTTACGTAACTTTCTTGTCGATTTTTTTTTCTCACAACCTCACAACCTCATGGAATATACAACAACCAATACTTACTCATTTGACTACTTTGAACGCATCCAACTTTTGGTGTCTTTGGTTAATCAGAAAAAAATAGCAATTTACCGGAGTTTCAACCTTAATCTTTAGGACCATCAAGTCGCTATGAAGAACATCTTAACAGTACTACACATGAATTGCAGTATCACAATACATCAAAAATGTATTATCCTTGTCATGACATGCACGGCAATAAGACTATCGAATTAACTCCTTCTCAACAATCATCACGAGTTGTCACTAATTCTTCGTGCTTTCAATCATATAATATAAAGTGCATCGAATCACTGCTACACATAAAGAATCACAACTAATCACAAATGTATCATCTTTCTCAGGATATGAGCGGCAATAGAGCATCGAGTTAGACTACTTTTCAACAATCATCGCAAATCATCACAAATTTTTCGTCCTTGCCATTTCCTACATAAAGGTCTGATAAACACGGAGTAGTAGTAGGCATCTAGAAGCTCTATAGAGGCTATAAAACTGTTTTTTAAGTTATTCTCAAGGCTGATTGCAATGTGACCATTTTAAAGTGGTAATATTTCACACTGTGATTAAAGCTTTTCAAGTTAAGAATCATGCGATGAGAACCATTTGGTTTTGGAAGGAAAAATATTGGAGATATAAATTCGCCACCGTGACGGGAATGTGAAACTTCCTCAATAATGCCATTTTTGCTCTAAGAAAAGTTGTTCTGAGGGGCTAAAATTTCCTGTTTGCCCTGTTTGACAATCTATAATCCACTGGATTTCCTTTATCAATTCAATCCCGTAGCCTTCCACATAATTCAACGCCTCTTTATCAGAGTTTATCTGTTCCCACTGAGGAAGAAAGTTTTTCAACATACCCGCAGTAAATTGAGACCTCCCTTTAAAGTTATCTGTTGAATTGATTATTGGCCAAGAACATACCTTTGATGGTTTCAATTTTTGGAGCTTTTGGGTCTGGCTCTGAATGGACGTCTTTAGTTCCATTGGCCTAAAAAGGGCCTGTATTGAGTTTGGGCATATGATTGGCCACGTCCACGTCCTTGTATTCGTCCTCTATAAACAGAACCTCTAGCTCTCCCCGCAAAAGGAGTAAGGCATCTTGGGCTCATCTTGTTAGCATCCGAGATGCCTCATACTTGTTGAGAAATACCATCGCCAAAGAGTAGCGTAGTAATGGGTGTTGGCGTTGAGCACAGATTTCTATATTCGGGTTTAATTTCGGGCTTAAACAGTTTCCGACGGAGGAGATTTAGATTTATGTTTCCTGTGGTCATCATAGCTAAAGCATCTGTTAATTTTAACAAAATAGTTTCTTTCTCTAGACCTTCTTTATCTGACATTATGTAATTTACAATGACTGTCAATGCAGTCATAGCTTTTATGTTTGAGAGCTGCATTTTCTGTACTTTAAGGTCTCTCGTTCTGGTTTTTAAATTTAAATGATTCCAGACGAGTTGATTTACTTTCATAGTCTGCAGCAAGTACACATTGTGTCGTCTTTCGTATTTCTCACACAAGTTTTTATGTTTTGTATTAGAGAGCAATAGAGCGCAAATACTTCCAACAAGTGAGGCTACCTTTTCTTTAACTGGGGCTACTGTTTTGTCCCCATAGATCTTACATCCAGAAATAAAGTATCTTCTTCCAAATTTTCTCTTGAAGTAGGATCAGGGTTCTTCTAAAATTTAATTTCCTCATGGCTATTTCTTTCAGTTAATTCAACTTCAAGCAGGCTTTCCAATACATCCTCTAAGTCAAAACCTTCTTATTTTTCTTGGGGATGTTTAAGTTTGTTTTCCTTCTTTCATGTCAAGGTTTACTTTTTGGCAAATCATTTGAATTTGCTCTAGCATAAGAGCAAGTGTTTGCTTTATGTAACTATCTTCTGTGTCTTTTGCACCTGAAGTCCCTTCACACGACCGGGATTGAGGGTAATGATTGGGGCACCAGAATTTCATTCTCGTTGTAGTCCAATTCTCATTCCATTTTCTTTTTCACTCGTGATATTGCACCTAGACTTTGAAGGAATTATTTAAAACTTTTTCCTGGCCAAATGCCAGCAATTGTATTTTGGAACTTCTCTTCTGAACTTTTCAGGCAATATGCCGATTTTTGTATTTCGATGTTCCCTTCTGAAATTCTCCAGGCCAAATGCCAATATTTATACTGTATTTCGTAGTTCTTTCGAAATTTTCCAGGCCAAATGCCAATTGTTGTATTTGGAAGTTTTCTTCTGATATTTTATTTTATATTTTATATATTTTTTTATATCCTTGTACGTTTTTTGAACAATTTAGCAGCCTCAACCAAATGCATAAAACCAAACGGCAGGGGTCCCAGAGCAAATTTAGAACTAGGGGACAACCACCAAAGCGGTCCGACGTGTTCAACATCATAACAACAATGTTTGGTGGCCAAAAATGCCAATTTTAGAAAAAGTTGGGGGCGAGGCAAACCCCGTCTCTGCAGTCCCCGAACGCCTGAACAAGAATTTTTGAAGATCAAAATTATGATAAACCGTTTGGTTTCTCTTTGAATAGACTGTCATTGTAGATCTGACTTTGGGTCTCAGTGCGGATCTCTGATTATCTAAGGTTCCAAAATGCAAAACAGAATATTTCTAGCTTTTCGGAAGTAATCTAAACCCGTCTTAGAAACAAATCTTCACTATCTTGTTTGCTCATGACAGAATACAGTCAGAAGGAATAATTAACCTTGCCGCTAAGTAGGACAGAATTAAAGGGGATGTTTAAGCAAAAGATTAATTTTCATATGTGGAAAAGGAACCAAATCTACACAGTATGGAGGAAACAAATCTACACAGTGTGGTGAAGGTTCCGTTTATATAGGACATGTATTTCTCGAGATATCGGTAAATGAAGTCAATAGATGTGTTTCAAAGTGAGTTTGAGGGCAGCAGAGCTTATTTCACTTCCTCCTATTGACAAGAAATGCTTTGTTTACCCATTAGCCCGGCTTCAGATTGAGGCAAGTGCCACCTAGTATGGTCATTACTGCCACCATGTTTTTTCGATTCCCTGACATGTCTATAAACAGAAAAATTCAGGTATATGGGTATCTTTGGGTGGGTTGGGGAAATATAGTGGGGTATCTGCCAAGAGTCAGGGTGCTGAAAAATAAAAAAAAGGGGGTTAGGGGAAAGTGAAATGGCTATTATTTTTCATCTAGAAAATGAAGAGTTGCAAACTACCACTCAAAATACTTGCAAAGAAATTGTCTTTTAGTTGATATACAAAATTTTGAGAATCACGTGACTTATGAGGTCATTAAAAGTCAAAAAGGTACGAATAATGACATTTGACCTGAATCTTGACTATGCTATTTTAAAATGTAATTTTGTACAGTAAATCGATTCATTTGTCCTAGTTTGACCTGGATCGATTACACTACATATCTCCAGACAATTTTAGGCTACTAATGTTCCGGGGTTTGTACTTAGGAAGCACCAGCGTCGAACGAAATGTTAACTAGTAAAAAATCTGTTAGAAAAACACAGTTTTCCAACCCGGAAATGACAATCTATTCATGGTTAATGAGAGTTACAAGGTGTACACCATCTCGAAATCATTTTTATATCTATTTAAGCATTCCTTGTTATAGCAAATTTATTGATATCATATCTACATGTCCTTTTCGATACCCCTGTCCCTTCTTAATACCTAAAAAGGTGTCAAACAATATAATGAAATATCAGTACTAGTATTTAAATTGGGCAGGGGATTGAGGTAAGTGCCATCTGGAATGGTCATTATAGGTTATGGCCCACAGGCAGCTCACAGGCAACCCTACAACTCTCCGTCGCAATATTATTTGTCC
Organism: Holothuria scabra; assembly: GCA_037179385.1. Taxonomy (NCBI): domain Eukaryota; kingdom Metazoa; phylum Echinodermata; class Holothuroidea; order Aspidochirotida; family Holothuriidae; genus Holothuria; species Holothuria scabra. The sequence goes on from CM074200.1 coordinate 20,002,626, forward strand.
GCTGAACACGAAATTAAGTGGTATTAGTAAATATTTTAGGTCTCGCCCGTTCAAAATGGCTGCCAAAAACAAAATGGTGGCAAACATTTTGAATATTTTGTATTAAATAATCATAAAGAAAATATTCTTAAAAAATATTTTTGAGGGATCGACTCTTAAAATTTAGTCATATTTTATGACAGGTATTCCAGAATTTATTTTTCATTTTAATTTTTATTATTTACATTAATATATAAACATATGGAACATTAGTAGCCTAAAATTGTCTGAAGTCATGTAATTTAATCATTTCAGGCCAAGCTAGGACAAATGAATCGATTTACTGTACACAATTACATTTTAAAATAGCATAGTCAAGATTTAGGTCAAAGGTAAAATTTCGTACCTTTTTGGCTTTTAATGACCTCAAAAGTCACGCGATTCTCAAAATCTGTATATCAACTAAAAGACAATTTTTTGCACGTATTTTGAGGGGTAGTTTGCAACTCTTGAGTTTCTAGATGAAAAATAATAGCCATTTTACTTTCCCCTTCCGCTTAATTTTTTTATTTTTCAGCACCCTGACTCTTGGCAGATACCCCGCTATATTTCCCCAACCCACCCGAAGATACCCATATACCTGAATTTTTCTATTTAAAGACATGTCAGGGAATCGAAAAAACATGGTGGCATTAATGACCATTCCAGGTGGCACTTGCCTCAATCTGAAGCCAGGCTATATGTTTTATCAGACTGATGTGTTGACCTTGACTTTAGTAGGAATAGTGCCTCCCTGTGAGGGATGCAAAGTTTCCAAAGTTTTCATGCCATTTATGCAATCACATTTTGATAATAAGGGATTGTTGAGGAGACAATCGACTCCAAAGTGTAAAGAAAAATAAAAGACTGCACACTAATGTAGAGATATGATGTCATATGTGCTTAATTCAAGTTTACTTTTTCGTTGAAAATGTGTAAACTTTACGTGCTCATATCTTGAGGACCAAACATGAGATTTACATTCAAGTTTCACCAAAATGCTGGGAATAAGCTTCCCTCTAACATACCAAATGCTATTGTGACCTCGTACCATTCTTTTTAAGCTACAAAGGGTCACTTAAAGGAACAAAGATAGGAATGAATAAGATTTCATTTTCTCTTTAGATACTGCAGATCATTGCCCGACTGGCTGTAGAATTTGCAACAACGGCGTACTTGAATGCATAAATTTCCGTAAATTCAGCAATGAAGATGTAGAAAAAATTGAGCAAAACTTACAACTAAAGGTGATCACTCTAGTGTAAGTAAAGAATCCGAATTTATTTTCGGGAACACACAAATGCGTTCAATAATAGTTCTCTGGTTGTGTTCCTCCGTAACGTGGCTCGAATTGAAAATTATTTTGTTTTTAGTGTTTTCAATTGTTGTGTCGTCCTTTTTGAAATGTCGTTATGTATCGTGTTCAGTGTTACTATTGGGTCGAATGGCAGGAAATTCAAGAAAGTGGATGACCTGTTAATGAAATTTGCATTATGCTTGATACGAAATAGGTAATTTGTCCGATGGCGAAGGACGAGCTTTTATGTCTCTAAATCAAAAACGAGGAAAAGTTCTTATTTTTTCGAAACTACCGCCCCATTTCCTTACTTAGTACTGACTAAAAGGTCGAAAGCTGTTGCTTCAAGACTTAAAAGACCTAAAATAATAAACTCATCTCGGACCTGTTCTAAAAAAAATCGTTTTATCAGTAAAAATATTCGTTTTGTTCTCGGTTTAATTGTTTAATATAAGCTTCACAAGAAAATTGTTTAATTTTGTCGTGGACGTGAAACTGCCTGATAGAGTTTAGTGGGGATTCTAACACGAACGCTTATTTTGGTTTTTGGAAGTTACTCCACGAAATGGGTTCAGAACTTGTTTATAAATAGTTATGGCTCTGTAGTTAAAATGGTTTCTCCTGTAATGCTTATCTCTTGAGGTGAAAGGCAAGGGTTCACCATCTCTTCATACTTATTTTTGCTGAGATTCTCTCTTTGTCAGTAAATGATAACCGTCGCATGAAAGGTACCGGAATCTGTAATATGGAAAACAAAATTATATTAAATTCAGATGATACTACTTGATTTTTGGATGGATTTGAGTCAATGAGTATAACAAATCGTATTCTTAACGTTTTTGAAGCTTCCTCGGGGCTCAAAGTTGATTTTAAAATGGAATGGAATTTAAACCCTTAGGAAAGCTGGTGAAATATCCATGCTTAATGATACCCTTTACCTTAACTGGTCTTTACGAATTATAAAGAAAGATTGTTTCACTGAAATTTCACCTCAAAAGTGTCTCCATTGAAGCGTAATTTTCATCTCTGATCTCAGAGAGACCTATCTAATATCAATTAGTAACATAGCGGTAGATCTTGTACAGGTATGGCCAAATCCTCCATTACATTTTATAAATCAAATTGAGACTGTTATGTTTGACTTCAAATATTAAGGTAAATTTGTTTCTTTTTCTCATCATCATACAAGTAAACCAACAAATATTATATTTTAATGTATTGCAATAAATTGATATAATAAAGTTTAAAATTACTAGTTTCATAATGATTTAAAGGAAGTAGAACGAAACCCATCACGGGCTTGGCAAAGTGCTCTTCTTCTTCAACGGACACACTGGTAACAAAAACTAAACAAGATACTTCATTATCCCCCTCTTTTTAACACCCCCCCCCCTCCCGCTTTCTCTTTCCTCTTTTAAAACGACCCAGCCCCTCCACCCTTCCCCGGACACACCGCAATCAATTCTGTATGAAACGACGGGAGTTTCTGTACGAGCCTGCTCTGAAACAATAGCACATTACTAATAAAGCAACAGTAATGGTAGTAAGGAGGAATGAGGCATGACTCATGAAGGTAGAATATCAAAAGGTACTCATGTATAGTTTATTTAAGTTATACCTGAAAGATTTAAGGTTTGGGCTGTCAATAACAGACTTGGGTAGAGTATACTTAAAGTGTATGGCACGATGCCATAGGCTCGATATAGAGTGAGATGTGTTTCTCACAGAATGTGGAAGCTGATAATGACTTGTATTATAACTACAAATATGGACACTAGTTGTGGAAAATGTCGGAGAGAGAGTGGGGTAGCATGCTGCGAGCTAGCGATATGAAAACGAGACCACTCCTAGCTTGATTACATCGTTGAGTTCAACAATATAACCAGAGGACCGGTGTGATTTCGGGAACCAGAGTGACAAATATTGCAAACATCATTTTTGTAAAAGAACAAGATTATTTAAGTTTGACCCTTTTGGACTAGACCACACAGCGCTACAGTAAGTAAACTGCGGCTGAATCAGAATAAAATGCAAGGTACAGAGGACACTTCTGGGAAGAATTTATTTTAGCCTACGAATAGCCTAATACCGACTCCTTTCGCCAGAGGGGGGACAAATTTTGAATGTGATCTTGCCTTGTTAGTTTGGAGTCAATAGTAATCCCCAAAATTATATTTTCTTAACTAATTCAAGATTTTCTCCGTTTATATTTATGTTGAACTCATAGTTATTAAGGACCATATCCTTTGTTTTACTAATATTTAAAGATAACTTGTTACCCTGATCCAATTACAGTATTTTCAAAGTTCACTGCAAATAGTACGCTCCAGGTGATGAGGAGGTCATTATCAGAAAAAAAATTATTTGTATCATCTGGAAATAGAGCAAATAAAGACCGTTGGGAAACAGAGGTCATATCATTTACATAAATAAAAAAGGGGTGGGCCAAGGATTGAACCTTGGTGAACTGCACAACTTAAGCTACGGTAGCTTGGTTTGAGTCCGCACTTTTGAAGTTAACATACTATTTCCTGCAGGTCATATAATTTTTGAACCATCGAGGGGAAGACCTTTAATACCGCACTGGGAGAGTTTGGATAACAATATATTATGGTCTACGGTGCCAAAAGCCTTTAGCAAGTCCAAAAAATGCCAGTTGGAAATATTTTAAGATAGCGTTGTTGAGCTTGTTTAGCGCATCAGTAAGAGCAGTTTCGGTGGAATGACAGGGACGGAAGCTATATTGACACTTTGAGAGGATTTCATGCTTGTTTAGAAAAGTTGAATACTACTTTTTATAGAATTTAATTCATGATCTGGATGACGTGGGATTAAAAACCCAACATATTCTTTCCCTTTATAGGATTAACATGTTCATGGGTTCGAAGATTCATTGATGAAAATAAAGCCCTTTTGGAAATTATTTTTGACCATTATCTCAAAGCCTATGGAATGTCCTCTTATTTGAATGTAATTTAGCGACAGAGGTGTTTCTTTCCTCAATGAATATATTAACGATGTTTGTACAGATTGGTTTCACTATGCGTTTCATCCCCCTGTGAATGATTTAAAAAAAAAACAGATTATGTGGGACAATTCTTTCATTGAAGTTGATAGAAAGATCGTATTTTATAAGAAAATTTGTGAAAATGGCATTGTTTACGTGAAAGGATAAGATGAAGAACAGAACAATCTCCTTTGTATAGGTAGAATAAACAGGATATTTCTAATTCAAAGTGTTCCTTTAACACATAAACGGGGCAGTGCTGATTCAGTTCCGATCCCTCGGAAAAGAGACACTTATCCATTGAAAAATATTGCTCACATTTCTTGCGAGGTTTTTTTTGTAAGGCCTCCTTTGTTTTCACGTTATGAGTATGGTATTCTGACGGGAAACATTTGTAGTACTATGGCTGTAGAAAATGGGAAGATGAGTTCAATCTGACTACCAACCAATAGAACCAGATATTTAAAATTCCCTTTATCACATTACATTATAAAAATTTTAATGATCCCAATTTGTTTTCTTCTCATGACATTTGCCACAAATCATTTATTGTTACTTATGAACGAAAGAGAGAATAACTCATGTACTTTCTGTAACTTAGTTGACGAGTCATTTTCTCACCTTTTTAGGATTGTAGAATTACATCATCCTTTCTGTTGGATCAGGGAGTTGCTAGGAATTCCCTGGTTGGATACTGAAAAAAAAAACACTTCTTGGTGATAAGCATTAACCACTACATCCTTGCACTTTTAATTTTTAACTTTTACACAAGTTTAAATTTGTTTTGCAAGTAGAAGGGTCTTTATCTGTAAAAACTAAAAGACGTTTTGTTCAATTTGACCAATAAAGGAAGGCGTTCATTTGTTGTACCTCCTCATTTTAATTATTAAAAATTTTATTTCTGCATTTTGTTTCATTGTTGATAAGAATTATGTTAATTAAGTATGACTATCTGCAATGGTTTATGTTGAAAATTTGTTATGAGAAAAGAAAATGTTGAAGGATCAAAAGGGGAGCTTAAACAATATTGGCGGTGGTTTGATTAGGTTTCTGTATCTCTTCGGAGATCCGGAAGCGGTTAAACGGTTGAAAGAAATTGTCCGCCTGTTGATGAATAACGTTACATAGCATGCACTTAACCTTGAACCCGTGAAAACCGGAAAAATAAAACATTTTTTTTCTTCCTTCTTTCTTCTATATAGAATATTCTGGAATAATTCAGCAATGAATCAAAGTGCCTCTCTTGACGAAGCTTTGGATGATGTTCTCGAAAACGGCGTTTCTCACATGTAAATAAGTTTTCAAATCATTTTTGTGGTTATAAAAGCATTAGGAAATTTTTTTGATTCAAACTGACACTGGATAGATATCGCTTGAAAGTAAGCATAAAATCATCAATTTCGCTGTAGAATTCTACTATGCAAGAGATTAACAACCGTATTTCGCCTAATGCAGTGCCTATATTAAGCAATTACTAGACCAAACACCCTGGAGGGACGACATAGGAACTAGATACATTTTGGACTTTGAAAAGCTATGTGCACACGGCATCGGTCCATGGACAGTGGGAATTATGAGGAATATTTTAGGCGTCGCGACAAACGGAACGATAAAATCTTTAGAAAGTTGTAAACCTAAAATATTCCTCATAATTACTATGGACCAAAATTTTGGCTACGTATCTCATATCGCATTCTGCATTGGTAACAGAATATTGATGCTTGCATTTGTGTTAAATGAGGAGCTTAAACTAGTTGTAAAGAACGAATATTTGTGATTCTTCAAGAACACTAGCACTGCAGTTTTATTTCAAAACGCATCAATCGAAGTTATAATGGCGTTATAATGAAAACATTGTGCAATCGTAATAACTATGAAAAAAGACACTAAATGTTGTAACTGCACCGAGGGAAATCAGCCCAACTTCTGTATACCGTGCTTTGATTGACTTACACTGACACAAATTATCTTCATTGAAAAACTCATTGTCTGTTTGGAATATACAATGTATAACTTGAACAGACTAACTACTGGTAACGAGTCTCCACGGGAAAAAAACCTGCTTAATTTGGACCCAGCCATCTAATGTAAAATGTCACAACGGTATCGTATGACCTGTGCGGATCCAAGGTTTCCTATAGGTAGGATTCCATATGTACGGATGCGTATGCGGATACGAACGGCAAAAATCGCTCACACATGGTTTCAACGAGCTTGATTCCATCAGTACGGATGCGGATACGTTGTCGGATCCGGAAATGCATGCAGTAAACTCGACCGCACCATGCAGCGATTGGTACGGCAAATCGGATGCGGTAAACAGTTGAAATGACGTCATGATAAAGACAATCGTAAACTTGCGACTACCTCAGCCATGCAGTGCTCTCACAATCCAGCGACGAAAACACGTATTTGACTGGATCGAGAATGAATTTAATATGTAAGCTTGGTTATGGATCATTCTTCTTCTATGATGCGAGCTTTTTGGGCCATACAAATATAGAAAAGTTAAACCAAAATGTGGCAGAGTGCTGTAAATGTGATGGGCACAGCGAGGAACTAAGCAGAGTATGTTAAGCCCATAGGAAAAGCGTGCACTTTTCGTAACGTTAGGCCTAACGTTGTACCTGTGCACAGTATAGGCTGTAACCTTCACTGTGAGTCGGAATACTACGTTAGTCCTAGTCCATGAACAGGGATTTTTACTTCGCTTAAAGAGTAGCGTTAGAACTTACTAGGCCTAGCCTACGTCTAACGTTAGTGCGGAGTAAACAAAGTTGAAGTAAGCTGGCCACGTACAGTTTTCCAACTTCCAAGACTAGCAATGGTCGGTACCTGAGTTGATCGTCTTTGATTTTGAGTCAGTCATTACTTTTTTACGTGTGTACCCTACTTAACGTTAGGCCTAAAAAACATAGCCAGCATTGCATGTAACACAATGTTTTTACTTGGCTGACTCTAAATTGGTATCAGTCACTATCACAAATGCCGTTGACTAAAAATGAGGGAAAGGACTTTTCATCAAGTCTAAAACGTCTGCTAGCCCCAGCCCAGTGTCAACTGAAGGTCCCATCAGATCTTCTTCTTTTTTCAAAGGCAGCACAAACGCCAGACCAGGCTATCCTGTGCTGTTGAACTAGGAATAAGGGAGTCGGATGAATAAACTAGCTACAGCGATTTTGGTCAAGGGCTACGAGCTGGATTCATTTGCAGATAAGAATGAGTAGCCTGTGCCTAAGTAACGTCAATTTTGTGTAGCACAGGCCAACACCTAGGCCTGTAATGTAATCTTGATCATCTTCAAGTTCAAGATAGAGCTAGACTAGGCCTATGTATATTCCATAAGCTAGCCCTATTCTAGCCTAGATCTGCCTAGCCTGCTTAGGCAGAGGGTACAAACATGAAGTTAAACTCAGCCCTTGACTGAACAGGACCTGCCTCCTACTGCCATGGAGAAATAAATCTGTGTCTTTCATCCAAGTTGTGGTGCAGGGTTGGGTCAAAGTTCTACATTTGTTGCATTGATGCAACCTAGGTCTAGGTGGTGCAGGGAGTTGTCAGGCACAACTCCCTGCTTGGAGCAACATGGATGCGTCGAACAGGAAACGTGCGGAAAATCCCATGCAATGTTGAGTCAATTGTATAACAGATGGACTGCTTCAATTACTTAAGTGTTTTGTTACTCCTACTCCTAACAGAATCCACAGAGACGCAATCGATAGGTGCAATGTATACAGGTTAACTACCGCAGAAAATTTGTCACTTAATGAGAGCACTTAAAGTCTAGTGTGAGCCATCAGGGCTGTTTACCCTTTTGCCTGATGCAGTTAAAAATTACCATCAAAACAAGTGAATATGCACTGAATGAGTGTGACGTTGATTTTAGAGATATTTTCTGTTGCTGTTGCTTAGCCTTTTTAGACAGAATGAATAGTAAATAATGATTTTTAATGTATTTGGAATGTAATTGGACTGATACATTTCCTAACTAACTAAAGATACAGGTATGACCACAACTTTTTGTAATCCTCTTTGACCATTTGTTCATTCTGCAAGAGCAATCTTGTATATCCTCTCCTAGAAGCTCCCAAAGTCCCACACTGCCCTCAGTCTTTGTTAGTACTAAGGCAAGATCAATACATGTATGTATTTCCAAACTGTGACTGTAGTCTGTACTTCTCATGTTTCCCCATCAGGTACAGTATTAGAAAGGCTGTGTCAGTACATTTCATCAAACTGAAAGTGGAGTTTCAGTGTTAGTCATGAGATTCAGGTATTAGCTGTTACGGAAACTCCCTGACTGCCGACATCATCATGTACAGTACCTGTGGTACCGATATTTAGATTAAGACCTCTGCATCACTCATCTTCAACAAAGACATCACACCTTTCAGTAGAAGACATCTTCTAATGCTGTTGTCATAAAAAAGTAAGTTTGTTGCACATTCAAGGTTGCACTTAGAAAGTGTATAAGATTAGACCTTCCTATTCAGCTATTCACCAGGCCAAAGTAGGAATGGGAACTGTGAGATTTACCCACACCCCTGTGGAACTTACCCACAACCTCGTCCTCTCCCCCTCAGCCCCCCCCCCCCCAAAAAAAAAAAAAATAAGAAGAGACACAAATTTTTATTACCCACATATTTCATCATGATGTATATCCCCACTTTTCTTGCAAAATATTTTAACTCTTTTAAAAGCCATGTTAACCCACTACTTGAGTATTCATCTGCATGATATTTTTCTGTATGAAGGAAATCCAATCGATATGTGTTTGTAAAGTATGCCATGTTAGAGCAGTCTGTTGAGTTTTTACATTCCTGACCTTATGGTGACAATGAGTTAGGCCTATTATTTTCTTACAAAAGGAGGAAAAAGGAAATAATCTTTTTGATGAGACCTAAATATCATCAATAAAACTTTCTTAAAGATAGAGGTTATACTTGTTTTTTCGTTTCATTTGCAGAGCAAAATGTGTTGTTTAGCTTTAAGTATGTCTTTATTCTACATATTTAATAACTTTAACTTTTAGTTATGTATTCAATTATACACACTTGACTGCTGAATGATGATTTAACTTTTAACATCCCCACAGGGACGAAAATCAGCCAGCCTTCAAGGTCATTACCACCATGCTATTCAAATCTTTTCACCTAGAGGAGGACTCAAAATTTTACACCTGCATCTAGCAAGAAAAGAAATTAGATATTAGTAGGCCATCTGGAGAAGATGACTTGGAGACAAACAAGTTTGAAGCAGCATTCTGCAATTCCCAGGAAAGCCATCAATTGATAAAGAACTGGCCCAACGATTGTTGCAGTTTTAGTACACTCATAAAACACTGGGATTGAATTTAACCAGGATTGCTGTTCTGCTTACTCCAGCATAACTTCTAGTTAAATTTTCCATGAAATTCCGGTTGAACTAAAGCAAATCCAAGTAACACTAACACAAATTCTTGTTGAAGTAACTAGGAACATTAACCACGATTGTGTTGGAGTAAATAGAGCACAGATCCTGGTTAAACGTGAGCCCGGCGTTTTAAGAGTGTAGAAACAACAGTCACCTTTTTATTTCTTCGGAGTGTTTTTTAATACAATTCCTTGTTGGGAAATTAATGTTTATTAATTGTGCCAATGTTGAATTGGATCTAAGGAGGTTGCTGACATTTTTGGAAGACATATTTAGTTTGGAAACTGGGCCATAAAACTCCATCTAAGTAACTAAGTGGAAGACATTTATATGTCTGATGTCACAATGAAATTAAATGATTCTCCCTTTTGCTTCATTAGCCTAAAATGATGTAAGGATACATTGAATGTTTTGGTTCCTAATGTGCCCTAATGTGACGAGACAGCACTTCTGCTGAACAGTGTTCATTCCTTGGTTCACGTTCAATCCAGTTACGCCACAACATGTGGATACGAAACTTTGAGAGGACCCATTTGGAGGGTATGCAGTAACGAACCATGGATTTACTTTACACATATTAAGCATCGTACCATTTAACGAATTTATGATTGGATGTACAATGCTACATACTGTTTTGAATGATGTTAGTGAGTCATCATTCAAGTCAAACCATCCTATTTCTGATGCAAGTGTGTAAAGGGACTGGGTATTACACTCCACCTAGCCCATTGGCTAAATAGTTTATATTAAATGATTAAAGTGTGGTAGCGCTTCACCAAAAAATTCATGAGAACATTGGCTCATACAGTTTTGTTTAATTTCGAACTGGATGCAACCCTGGAAAGCTCAGAATAATAAGATCAATTCTTCTTCTGCTTTCGTGTACAATTGGAAACACAAAGAGATGCTCACCGACTGTAGTATAAGGTCCTGGATGAGCCATTTAGCCTCGTGATCTTCAAAACATTAAACTTAAATGGCACGAGCAGTCACCCAAACTTAATTTGGAGCAACAGATATATCTCACAATTTTCCTTTCAGGACTTCATTACTGTATATTCAAGGTAAATTTAGCAGTAACTCCTAGTAATTTCCTAATTTGAGAGGAAGAAACATTCTCAAATCACTCTTAATCACCAATCATAAAACAGGACAGGAGAGTCTACTTTCCAAGTTTAAGTTCAGGTTACTGCATTTCCCCTTGAAATTCACCTCTGTTTTGGTTGTTGAAAATAAGTTGAGGTGACTGCATTGTTTGTGTCAATTCACTTTGTCTTTCTATCCCCTTGTTCCTTGTAGAAATATACAAATTTTCTCAAATTCTCTTACTGTTCTAAGACCTCCTTCCCACACCTAATGTTATGTAGATGGTCATGAACCCGAGATGTTGCTTTTGGACTTTGGACTTGCTATTATAATAAACAATAATGTTCCCAGGAGCTGCTCATTTTAATCAAATGATGCACTACTTAATAGTTTTGTTTTGTTTTATATTTGCAATGACAGTCTATATGTATTAGTTCAGTACTGTGACATAACACGTATTATCAACTTTGCAGCATTTTGAAACTGTTTCTCAGTCTGTTTTTTGTTTTTTATTTTTCTATACAAATAAGTCAATAAAATTCTCTATCAATGTTATCATATGTCTCTATGTCTCTACCTTAGCAGTTGTCATTCCCCTAGTCATTCCTTTAAACTTGGAAATTATCACATGACTATTTCACTATGACTACTGACGGCGTAAAGGTCAAGTGAAGTTATCTTAACTTAAGTTAGTCTAGTAGTGTTACCTATTTCATGAATCTTAAGAATCATGTGGCAATATATATTTTTTCTTTGAATTTGGATATTTATGAGGAGAGACTCATTGTTTGCATTGGATTTGCAATATTGAAGTTCTAAAATAAAATGAATGATAAGGGTTTACTTAGATAAAGAAAAAAAAGAATTTATAGTGAGAATGGTCTGTTAATAATTCACAATAAATTTGGGATGACTGCGCTAGCCTTTTAGTAAAAAGGCTGGAAACTGTTGGGAGAGTTAAAATATTCACAACTTTGATCAAATTCATAACAAAGATCATAACCAAGTGTTTCAATTTGTTTGAAGTGTGACTTAAAAGCATATTCCAGTGTTTGTCATTTAAGTCTTGCAAAAAGACAAAACCCAACACATGTCCTCCAAACCCTGTCACAATACCATTTTCCTTACCCAAAATGTTTCACTTTACTGGTCATTTTTTAAAAAATACCTTCACCTTTCAACATAGCAACAGGGAGTTATTTTAATGTGGGTATATTGTGTCAGATTCCCTTTGTTTTTCTTTATAATTAAATGTCCTGTTTCTCCTTGAAATTTGATACACTTGGAATGTTAGATACCTTATCTGTAGCTCTAGCATCTGTTGGGAATAGCTAACAAAGTTACTTAATTATCTCTGTATAGGCATCAAAAGCATAAATAAATTGAATGCAATGTGAAATTAATGTGCCATGATGACATCGCATATTTGCCATAATGGACTAATTCCCCCCAAATTTGCATTACTTTGAAAATAACTTTGCTATATGCAATTGAGATGCAGTTTTCATCTGATGAAGGAGAAAAGTTTGAATTTGTCTCTGGAAAAGGCCTTCGAGGGACCAGCCTCGGGTACCGACACTGAACTTTCTACACAGCAACGCACTTTGAAGGTTATATAAAAATGGAGTTCGTAATATCGCCCGAAATTTAAGGGTTACTGCATGCCTTGGCTAAGTACAAGGTATACCCCTCAGCTGTGCTTCAAATTTCAATACAAATTGAGGTCAAAGGTTGTACAATATCTTTGAACAATTGAAGGAAAAACCAGACAACTCCTTTTTACCAATTAGAACCTTTTGCTATCTCTGCAAACTGGCAAACAACATTGCTTGAATAAGTCAGCTTGGTAACCAGAAAATTTCCAAGTGGTTTTATTAGGGTCTGATCCTAGCACCAGTCCAGCAGCCTCCAAGACAATATTTCCACGTATTGCTTTAAAATATTTGGTGGCTGAAGGTCCAATTATCTGCGACATGTGCTAGAACTACGTGATGTCTATCCTTATAGGCCCTATCACAGATTATTGTCACCTCAGTGTTCTCAAGCTTCACTAAATGCATCGTTTGGCCCTTTAATTGGAACGTTGAACCCTGTTTAATACCATTTCACCCGGAAATTGTCCTCTCTCATTATTACTTTTATTTCTAGTTTATAAAATCATCCACGCTTTACGTCCGGATCTGCATCGGATCCGTATTCGCATTGATGGAATCAAAACCGTCTGCATCCGCACACCGCATCCGGACGCCACAACCTCATTCCGTATCCGCATCCGTACTTATGGAATCCTACCTTAAAGAGGGTGAGGGTTGATGATGACTTATGATCCCTGACGGCCATCCTATGGGAGGGGTCCAAAAGGAGGGACTGGCCCACTCGCCTTTGGAAACTTTTGGTTGAATGCCAATTTTATGCTAATGGTGCATTTATTTCTTATAAATCCAGGATGTTTATTCACTAGAAATGACAGCTTTCTTTGAAGTACACCTTAACAACTACATAGGCCCTTTTCAAGTTTTTTCAATGCATATCATGCCCCATTGATTGGGATTTACACATTTGTAAGATTTTTGAGACCTAAGCGATACGTGATGGCCGTCCCGTGGATAAGATGGGAGAGTGTGTTCCGCCCCGACACTACGAAACATTTTAATGCCCTATAATAACATTCTTTAATTTCGATATGAGAAAAAGAAAAGATGTGTAGCGTAGTTAATGTCAATATGGCATATCAAGAACCATTTTTTTTTTACATAATGTTAAAATTTTAGTGGGGGCGCTCAGGCGGTATGCCCTGTAAGGTTTTGCTAATTAGGCTGTATCATCTTTTTTTATAAAAAAAGGAAGAAAAAAATTTAATACGGTTAGGTTGTGAATTGCTGGTTCTTTCCCACTAAAGAGTCAGACCTCCTATTTGCAAATGGGATGCTAATCGACAACTTAAGGCAATGCTGTGTAGTTGAATGGCAAAGTAAGGTTAGGCCTAATACCAATGGTGAAGTGTGACAGGAATAGCAAGAGATAATCTTAGGCAGAAAAATGGCAGGGAAATGTTCACCAATTAAGTTGCTTGGACTATACTGACGCTCGTTGTACGTTTTGTGACAAAGGCTGTATTGACTCGTTATAGGAATGTTTCTATTCTCATGTCTGTCATGACAGCTTATGGAGAGGGAAGGTCTGCTTTCCACCTTAATTCACAAGTTTTCGTCCACCTTTTCTTCGCACATGACGGACACTTTTGAGAACCTCAAAGTGACTCATCACGACAAAGACAGTGAGAGAAAGTTCTTTTCAACTATTTTCGTACCGTGCCTCGTAATATTCGCTGTCTTCTTTTCTGTCCAAACGTTTTTCTATGTGAAGGAATTCGGCTCCCATGGGCCAACGATCGTGGACAGACGCGATTGGCATAAATACAAAAAACCTTCTATTCACCATATATGGTGGGTAAGTATCATTTTCTTTGTAAGGTAGAGAACGAAATGACACCACACACTTATATTTCTCCCAACTATGTTAAGACAGCGTGTTTGGTCTAGCGGTAGAGCACCCATCCCTCACGCGGAAGACTCACGTTCGATTTCAAGGTCCAGTCATACCAAAGACCCTAATAACGGAAGCTACTGCTGTTGTGCGTGATGCTCCGCATAAGCAATGGAGTAGGGAAAACAAGCCAGTGAGCCACATCTGGAAAAAACCTGGGGGCTGGACTTGAACCAATAGGTTGGAAACTGGACGGTAAATCTTCATCTAACTAACTAACCCAAAGATATTAAGTATCGGGATGACGCGAAAAATTCATATTACTGACAAATTGTCATCTTTTTTCAGTCAGGAAATATCATGAGTGTATTCAGAGTCTAAGGGACGTTTCCAGCTTTAGCTATATTTAATTGAATTCTCAATCTGTCCCGTAACACAGATTGATACAGTTGAGCCTGTGCAACAGTACATAACTCAAAATTTTATTTTAAAGCAATGCACTATTCCCTACCAATCAACGCCACATTTTTTTTAAACAAGTTCCAGATACGAAAATGCACCTCATATGGAGTTACCAAAAAGGTTTAAAAGGATTTTTGAGTTCCAGCCATGACCTGTAATTACGGACCGATGAGCTCTATTTCAATAGATATTTTCTTACTGAGTAACGGCAGAGTTGATACTTACCTGTTCCCTAACCCTAGTGAAGGATACAATCAATTCAATAAAATAAAAAATTCCTTGCTAAACAATGCCATTCAGCAGGAAATAATATGTAAATCTTAAATGGTAGAAAATTTAACTTACTTTCTTTCTTGCCTTGTCAGTAGAAGTGCATTCCTCCACGGGTTTCAATCAAGGAATCCACTTTAAGTAACATATCCAACAAAGTTTACATATCACTATGTCTTGATGTCAAGTTCCGCGACAGCTTTCTTTCTCGTTTCTCCAAGTTAAATGGTAACCGTTAGGCTAGTTGATGACAACATTAAGCCATAAATATATATATATATATATATATATATATATATATGTATATGTATATATATATATATATATATATATATATATATATATATATATATATATACATTTATATGTCGAAAAGGGGTAGTAAAAAGTGCTTAAAAATGTGCGGGCAAGTCCACGACGTTTTGGGTATAAGCCCTTCATCAGGTGGCAAAAACCAAACTGAAAAACCAACAATAACAATTGGACACGACAAACATCATATCCGAAGCGATCAGTGTAAAAACAGGACCGGACGAAAGTGATTGTCAGAAAACATGAGTGCGAAGTATGAACTGAAAAAGAAGAAAAGGGTCCTTGAAGAAAGGGTACACGTTTAAAACGAACATGGTCGGAAAAACTAAAAAGGAAAAAAAAAAAACAGGCCCGGGAGAAATGGTACAGAGTAAAAAATGAGCGGGAGCGGGTAGGTGTAAAAGGAGTTGTAACTGGCTGAAAAGAGGGTGAATATCACGTAAGATCAATTCTAACGTTAAGGATGGTGGTGCGAGTTTACCTAGCCTCTTGATAAGTCGGTTTTCAGCACTGAGGCGGTCATGATCGGAGCCTCGTCATACTACAGCTGCGGTAACGGTTAAGTGTTTTATTGAACAAGGTGAAGGGGGATTGCCAACGGGTATCCATGGATGGACCTCAGGTGCTCGGTGACTCGGTCCGCAAGGCGGCGCTTGGTCTCTCCCACATACAACGAGTTAAAACGCCCACAAGCTAAAACATAGACTACATTAGAGGAAATGCAGGAAAATAGTTGTTTGACAATGAAGCTATTGCCGTTGGGGACTGAAATGTTGACTAGGTCGTGTTTGCCAACAAATGGGCATGTATTACACTTCGGGCGGTTACAGGGAACGGTACCAGGGGTGTCCTTGAAAGAAGTGAGTGGGTGGGACGCCCGAACTAAATGGTTTGCTAAATTTTTCTCAACTCTAAAAGCAGTGATGGGGGGTTCCAGGAACACATCACGGGTTGAGGGGTCTTGTCGGAGCGACTCGACGTTTTTGTACATAGCGCGTAAAATAGGACGGAGCGAAGGGTGATATGAAATAACCAAAGGAATACGTAGATTGGTAACAGATGTGTTCTTTTTCCCCAAGGCTTCCTCCCTGCTGGTTCCTTGAGTTCTGCGTAGGGCATAAGAGAGGATTTTGGCAGGGTACTGGCGTTTTTCAAAAAAGGATAAAATTTCTTCAGATGTAGTGCAGAAGTCAGATTCCTCCGAAGATATTCACCTGGCTCGCAAGAGCTCGGAATAAGGGATAGATTTAGTGCAGGCTCTGGGATGGTTGGAAGGGTACAATAGGTAGCTATGCGAGTCGGTTGGCTTAAAGTGTAGGTTTGAGTCGTCCGAGAGTCCGATGAGTCCGAGATACAATGGGTTAATTTAAAAAAAAAACTGGCAAAAGGAATTAACAAAGTCGATAAAAAAGTTCTAAATCACGGCGGGATCCAGTGGCAACTTCTACAATATTTTCCATATACCTTTTGTAAAGTATAGGTCGGGGCCCGGTATAGTGAGAAAATAGTTGTTCTTCAAAGTGGCCCATGGTCAAACAAGCAACAGAAGGACTCATTTTGGTTCCCATAGCCACTCCGTTAACTTGGCGGAAAAAACGCCCATTGAACTGAAAACAATTTTGCGTGAGAAAAAGTTCCGGTAGATGTATAGGTGTCAGTCCGTATTAGGGGATCACGCCGTTTGTCTAGGTAGTAACGGATAGTTAAGGCAGCATCATGAGGAGTGGGCGTGTAGAGGCTGGACACATTCATGGTGAATAAAAGACGTTCACCGCAATTTTTAGAAAACTCAAAGTCACGAATAAGTCTCAAGAAATGTGGTGTGTCTTGAACAAACGACGGCAAAGCTGAAACTAAAGGGGAGAGTACGGAATCTACATTCTCAGAAATAAGTACAGTGGGTTAGCTGTGTGAAGAGACGACAGGTCTACCAGGGTTGTTGGCTTTGTGGATTTTGGGAAGTAGGTAGAAATTAGAAATTTGTGGGCAAGGGTGTAGTAGAGAAGTAGCTTTTTGGGGTAGTTGTTTATGGGGTCTGATCATTATTCCGAAGGGTCGTTATTCCGAAGGTTCGTCATTCCGAATAAAACATGCGGGTCGTTATTCCGAAGGGTCGTTATTCCGAAGGTTCGTTATCCCGAATGAAACATAAGGGTCGTTATTCCAAAGGTTCGTTATTCCGAATGAAGATTAAGGGTCGTTTTTCCTAAGTGTCGTTATTCCGAAAAGTCGTTATTCCAAAGGTTTGTTATTCCGAATACAGGATAGGGTTCCGTTATTCCGAACAGAGGATGTCGTCAACTTTTCTTCTTCCTTCGCACCATTAACGACTACGTTTATTGACGTGAATTAATTTCAGACAATTGAGAGAGGGCTTAAGTAAGAAGGTTAGGAGAACTCGTACTGTTTAGGGCGAGAGAACTGGGCCTTTAAGGTGGTCTGACGCAAATGAAGACAAAAGTATATAAATAATTCACATTCTGACATTATATCCGTTGAGATGTTATGTCAATACATCCGTCCAGGACGGACTGTGAAAAACACTCTGATAGGCAAATTGCATATCTCATAATTTTCCATGGAAATTAAAAGAATGAATAAATAAAATAATGGTTATTGTCCATGAATTGGGTTAATGCCAGTGTTCTTAACTAACTTTTGGCAATCAGGAGTGGGGTCAGCGGGAAGTTCTAAATGATCAGTTTGGTCGGATAGCTGTTTGTTGGCCTCAGCAACATACAGGTCCTTCCGCCAAACTACAACAGTTCTACCCTGACTGGTTTAATGATGATGTCCCTGTTACTTCTGAGGGATAAAATGGCATCTCGTTCCTCAGGACAAAGGTTACGCGGTGAGGTCATTTTAGGCGGAAGGAGATTGTTGACATCTTTGTTAATGGTATTAATTACATTATCAAGGGTGGGATTTTCTCCTGGCTTGGGCGTCCAGGAGGAACGGACAGAGTTGGCGGGGATGGAAACTTCCTCTGAGGGGGTTTCATCCTGATGGTCTGTTATCCCGAAATGGTAGCGAAGGCGGAGTTTCCTACAGAAAGCCGTATCTGCCGTATCTGCGTATGGAAAACTCATCAGGAAGGGGGTTCAGTGGTACGAAGTTGAGGCCTTTCGCTAAAACTGAGCGTTCAGAGGAAGAGAGTTCCAGATCGGGCGGAATGGTGACTACAAGCTTGGTGTCTGGCTGGTTATTAATGTTAGTTTCGATTTGGGTGGTCGGGGATTTGGGCAATAGGCTAGCCTTGGCTTTGGCTTTGGAGTCTTGGCTTTGGAGTCTTGTTAGATATTTAATATGCGAAATATAGTATGAAAAAAGCGACTGTTGGGAGAACTCGCCTATTGGGCGAAAAAACCTTTTCGCCTTAACGTTTTACACACTGTTATATATGGGGATGAGTAACTTTATACGCAAGTCCGATTTACCACATAATGTCTATGCAATTACTTCGATTTCGACCAACTTTCGTACATCTATCCGTTAACACTAGGGACGTACGGGTCATTGAAATAACGTGCATGTATATCCCAGAACCAATAGGGGAAATATAATCTTATGTATTTTATTGTTTTTATTTTCTCCGGTTGTCACCGATTTCGCCTAACACGTATATCAAGCGTTACATATATATATATATATATATATATATATATATATATATATATATATATATATATATATATATATATATATATATATATATAACGCTAATTCTTACCTTAGGGGAAAATTTTTATATCTGTGTGTACATAGGGTGAAAAAATAACAATAGAATACATAAGGAAAAGGCTTCGCCCTAACGTCTAAAAATATAAACAACGTTATTTCAATGGCCAGTCATCCGTTTGTGTTAACAGCTAGCTAGGTGTCCGTAAATTTGACAACTTTGAAGTAATTGTATCTACTTTGTAAATCTAGGAGGTCGCTCTTGTCCGTTCACGTATTTCTATAGAAAATGTGTGTAGAAACGTTACGGCGAAATTTATTTCGCCCCAAAAAAATTTTTCCCCTTAAGTGCCGAATTAGTGAAATATTTTATATTTTTGGTGCCTTTTTTTGCACTTTTGATGAAGGTCAAGAATTTGTTAACTTTGTTTCTACCTTTGATCCTAATTTTAAGTTTACCCATACTATTTCTACCTTTAGTGCTACCTTCTTCGACTTAAGTCGTTAATCGTTCTATCAGATCCAATATTCTACCATTCCACCCTTCCGTGCAACCCATTAAGCGTTTTATTATTAAGAAATTCAAGACACTCATGTCTGACCGTACCACTAAGCCCATCTGTACTTACCCCCCTTAAGTTGCCTTCAAAAGAGATCGTAACATTGGTGATCATTCAGTATGACCTTCCTAACCCCACCCCTCTCGTGTCCCCAACCTGGGACCTTTCCTTGTAAACGCAAACGGTGTAACACCTGCCAGGTTGTCTCTGCAGACCAACTCTTATCTATTCAAGGACCCTCTCATGTGTTCAAAGTTACTGACCATTTTCCTTTTTTCTCCCAAAGTTATTTACATTTTAAGTTGTAAAAGCTGCAAAATTCTGTTTGTTGGTGCCCTTTTTAATCCCCCCCCCCCTTGTACTATTAAAGATTTTTTGGTCACGGCCGCATTAACTTGTAAAGGAACCCATTTGATCGTCCCACGACTGAAAACTGTCTTATCCTTAAACTTTGCACTCTTCACCCCATGGCCTTAATTCTGGGCTAGAATCCCTGCTTGAATGATTTTAATCTTGTTATTGACCGGTGCTTTTTCCTTGACTTTGACTTCTACTTTAAGTGACTTCAGTTGACTTTCTGTTACGTTGTTGAAGGGTATGTAACCCGAAACGTCGTTGTTCCTATTTTTCGTTCAACTCTATTTTTGGTTCAATTACATTTAAATATATTACAGTATTACAATAATATATATATATATATATATATATATATATATATATATATATATATATATATATATATACTTTGATCTTTGGTTAGGGCTTGCGTCAAACGAGAACTAGTGCTGTTCCAAAAAATTAGGCGCCTGCTCAGGAGGTGAATTGCGAGTTCCTTCACCTGATATTTGAACAAAGTCCAAACCAACTTGGCTTCATGGCTCAGTGGTTAGAGCGTCCGCACTAGAAAGCGGGAGGTCCCGAGTTCGAATCCCGGTGGTGTCAACATCGTTTTTTCACCTCAGCCAGATTTTCCAGCTTTACCAATTTGATTTATATATTCCACGCAGTTGTCGTCAGCGTTTATTTTCACTTCACCTCTGCTTTCACAGGTTTCTGTATCTCTTCGGAAATCCGCTGGCGAATAAACAATTGTGTTCAGCTGGATGGCATCAACTTTGATCTTTGATTAGGGCCTGCGTCAAACGAGAACAAGTGCTGTTCCAAAAAATTAGGCGCCTGCTCAGGAGGTGAATTGCGAGTTGCTTCATCTGTTATTTGAACCAAGGCCAGACGAACTTGGCTTCATGGCTCAGTGGTTAAAGCGTCCGCACTAGAAAGCGGGAGGTCCCGAGTTCGAATCCCGGTGGAGTCAACATCGTTTTTTTTCACCTCAGCCAGATTTTCCAGCTTCACCAATTTGATTTATATATATATATATATATATGTATATATATATATATAAGGAATGAAGAGTGAAATATAAACATGTATATGCAAAGTTTATATTTCACTCTTCATTCTTTACAGTTTCGTATCTCTTCGCGAGATCCATGTATTATGCGGTGAATCAAACTGATTGCATCAATCTGGTTTCCAGAAGTGATCCCTGTCAAAAGGCCGATCGGAGTTTGAAAGGGATATATGTCCACAACTCTGTGTAGCTCCCTCTCGACAAATCATTGACTCCTTTCTGGAAACTCGAACAGCCAGGACTGGCTTCATAGCCAAACTGGTAAGGCGTCTGCACGTAGAGCAGAAGGTCTGGGTTCGAGTCCCAGTGGAGACGGTCAATTTTTCGTCGGGGCAGATTTTCAGTTTGATTTATTCTTTATATTATATATATATATATATATATGTGTGTGTGTGTGTGTGTGTGTGTGTGTATCCAACATTGGCATAACTGACTTGAGGTTTTTGCTTACCGTTACGTATAGAATTACTTTAATTTTGCATGTAATTATCTAAAACCACGCTGATGAACGATGAAATAATTTGTTTCATTTATTTCTGTAGATATTTTCTACAGCTAAGAATAACGTGCATTACCAAAGACGACTTTGAAAATCTTACCAACATAGAGTACCTGTGAGTTAATTATTTTGTTCATTTAAATACTCTTCACTCATTGGAGAGGAGGCTAGGTCTTTTTTTTTTTTTTCAAAATAAAACACCTTGCTTTCGGAACGTTTTTTTTTTTTTTTCTATTGCTTGTTTGGGTAAGGCAAGGAATTCTTGCGATTGTGATGCAATGTGCGCACAGAAAAACACTGCTTCTAAGATCAGGGCCGCTTGCGAGGGCTCGAGCCTGGCACGTTTCTCCCGCTCACGCATCAGTGACTTGCCACACTTTTTGTTGCCTGTGTTTCCAGCTGCACGAAGCCTGGATGATGTGAGGAGGGATTTTAGGTTGGGGTTGTCGTCTCGCAGTTAGAGGGGGGAGGGTCTTCAAAAAGTTCAGAGATTGAACTGTCTGCCCGAAGAATAGCAAAATCTGAACGAATACATTTATGTAAATTTTCTTTTTTAAACGAATAATAAAAAACAAGTGGAATACTTGTATGTTCAACTTTAGTTTTGTAAGACAGTAGTTTTTCCCGGTTGTGACCGGAAGCATTGCTGATTCCCGTTTTTATAACGGGTAGGGGGTACTCATTATTGAGAAAGAATTCCACGAGGTCATTAAAATGTTTTTCGTATTCGGGCTTGGTAGAACAAATGCGTTTGATTCTAATGCATTGAGAAAACACAATAGACTTTTTCAAACTTAAGTGATGGGAGCTCTTGAAATTGAGGTAGCCATGGGTATCTGTTGGTTTACAATAAAGTGTCGTAGCTATGGAACCATTGTTAAGTTTAACTAGTACATCAAGGAAAGGAATTTCCTCGGCAGAAAAATCAAATGTGAACTTAATAGAAGGATGAAAAGCATTGCAAAATGATACAAAAGACTGTAAGTTTGGTAGTCCATGTGGCTGAACAAAAAAGATGTCGTCAATATATCTATGAAAGTGCAACGGCTGTAAGGGGTAATCTGCCAGCATTCTGGTTTCAAGGTCAGCCATGAAAATTACGGCATAACTAGGTGCCATTCTAGTACCCATGGCATGAATGGTTGAGAATAACTGTCAAAAGACAAAATCTTTTAACAGGCTAGAATACCACCTCCATGTGGTATATTGGTGTATAACGCACTTACATCCATAGTGACAAGAAGGGAATCGGGTGGGAGGGGCTTAATGTCGTTGAGAATTCTAAGAAAATGAGTAATTTCTTGAATGTACTTCTGAGGGTAGGTAAAAGGGGGGGGGGGGTAAGAATACTGTCGACAAACCCAATTAAGTGATCAGTAAGCGTACCGATACAACAACCTTTAGGCCTACCGGGTGGGGAAACATTTAGAGATTTGGCCAAGTTAAATAATTGACTTGGGCTGAGACTTGCGGTATCAGTAGGGCCATTCGGAGAAGACAATTTGGCCTCAACTAGTTTCGAAACTTTATGAAATTTAGGTATTGTGTAAAATATACCTGAAATGGGTCACTTAGGAGTTTACAGGAATGGGAATGTATATATATATTTATATTTCTAATTGGGGATAACGGCGAAAAATCGTCTGAAAAAACGACCCATAGGGCGAATTTACCCATAGGGCGAAAAAACCGTTTCCCCTTAACGTTTTGACACACATTTTCAATGGGAATACGTAACAGTATGGTAAATCCCCACATACCATACGTAGTACATGTAATTACTTAAATGTATACCAACTTACGTACACGTATCCGTTAACACAAATGTATGGGGGGCCACTGAAATAATGTGTATGCATATCTCAAAACGCAAAGGGGAAATATATTCTTATGTATTTTATTGTTTTCTTTTCGCCTTAACGTTCCGACGGTATACCGATTTCCCCCTACCGGTCGATCCAGCTTTATATATATATATATATATACCTAATTGTGGAATAAGGGGACATTTTTGGGCAAAATATCAACGTTAGGGGGAAATTTTACGTTCCCCTTAACGTTTTCACACACTGTTTTAATGGGAATACGTTAGTGTATAGTAAAAAACATATGGGGGTACGTAATATACCTAATTACTTCAATGTTGACCAAATTACGGACGCCTATCTGTTAACACGTACAACTAATGGACAATTGAATTTACGTACATGTATATGTTTTTCCTTAAAGGCGAAATATACAGTTATGTATTTTATTGTTTTTCATTTCGCCTAAACGTATCAAGATATACAAATTTCCCCCAATGTTCAATCTAGTGGTGTATATATATATATATATATATATATATATATATATATATATATATATATATATGTATATATATACATATGGTTAAAGATAGCGAAACAACACTGGATACAGTGCTCAACCGATGGGAGCGAAATGAAAAACAATAAAAGACATAACTGTATATTTCGCCTTTAATGAAAAAATATACATGTACGTTAATTCAATAGTCCATTAGTTATACGTGTTAACAGAAAGGCGCCCGTAATTTGTTCAACCTTGAAATAATTAGGTATATAACGTACCCCCATGTGTATTTTACTATATACTATCGTGTTCCCATTAAAACAATGTGTGAAAACGTAAAGGGGAACGTAAATTTCTCCCCTAACGTTGATATTTTGCCCAAAAATTCCCCCTTATTCCACAATTGAGTATATATATATATATATATATATATACCCCTAGATTGAATATATATTGTAACGATTTTGGGGGGTTGTGATTGCTTCTAGGGTAGCGTCTAGTCCTGCAGGGTGGGATTCTTGGCCTAAGGTCTTGTATTCTGAATGGCCAGAATGCGGAGGGAGCCAAGACAGGCACAAAAATGACGATTCAAATCTTCAGTATCACTTTGTCAACTTGTATTTAAAACCAAACGAAACTCAAAGCTACAAAATTCTCCAAGGCTACATCCATTGCAGGTACAAGAAATAAATTCAGAGAGAAAATTAAGTCACGACCAGGACAGGATATATACTGACATATACTGATATATATATATATATATATATATATATATATATATATATATTTATATATTTATATATATATTTATATATATATATATAAACGATAACAAAAAAACATACACAAAACTCACCGCCTACTGTTAAAACGATCTAAATTTTTAATAAAATCGACAAAGATCGTGTCAAATCTTCTGAGGCAACAAGATGTTAAAAACGGTAAAGAGTTCAAAACTTAAAAGTTTTAAAACGGCAAAACTCAGTTGTTAAAAACGCACTACGTTTCGTGGAGATACACTCCCCTTGCTCATCACGTGCTAAGAAATAACAGTAATGGAAAATTTATTAGTTTTTAGGTAATGCTCTATTTAGGCTTACATCTTTTACGTTAAGACCTATAGGGGCAAGAGTGTTCAACCGGTAAATCCATTTCAATTCAACCTACTCCCTAAAACTAGGGAGGAGGTTCGGGTATAAACCGTTCATCAGGTGGCAGAACCAAATTGAACAACTAACGGGTAAAAATGAACACGACAAGCAACAAATCCGAAACGGTCAGTGTAAAAACAGAATCGGATGAATGTGTTGGTTGATAACATGAATGCGACTTGCGAAAACAAAAGAGAAAGAGAGTCCTGGATGAAAAGGTACACACTAAAAACGAACACGGTCGGAAAAGTGAAAAAGAAGAGAAAAACCAGGATCGGCGAAAAGGTGCACACTTACAAACGGTCACGAACGGATAGATGTAAAAAAATTCAAAAGAGTTAAGACTGGGACAAATGAGTGTGGACATTACAGAGGTCAGTTCTAACATTAAGGTCGTGTGGAGCGAGAGTACCAAGCCTGTTGATTAGTCGATTTCCAGTACTCATGTGGTCATGGTCGTAGCCTTGGCTCATTATGGCTGCCGTAACGGTTAAGTGCTGCACGGAACAACGTGAAGGGGAGGGGGTGAAATGTGCAGCCACCGGATTTACTTGGAGATTCTGTTTGATGGACCTAGGTGCTCGGTGACTTGGTCCACGAGGCGGCGCTTGGTCTCTCCGACATACAACGAGTCACAACTCCTACAAAATAAAATATAAACTGCTTCAGAGGAGATGCACGAAAATCGTTATTTTAAGTAAAAGGTAAAAGGGGTGTCTTTGAAGGAATTTGTGGGCTGGAAGCCCAAACCAAATGGTTTTCTTAATTTTTCTCAACTCTGAAGATCATTAGCGGCTCGCCATTGGGCACTGGGGGCACTGCCCCCCCCCCTAACATTTCCATGGTTTTCCATGGTCTTCAATTTTCCCAAAACAACATTATTCGATATGACATGAATAAAAAGTAGCCTTTTCCTTAACCTGGGCAAAGTATCCAAGCCTTCTATCTCATACAAATGTCATATATTATTTATAAGTATAAATTAATGCGTAATTGTCAAGGATATAGTTTGTAATTGTATCAAAATTTTAGCCCAGTACCAGCCGCCCAGAAGCGTTGATAGCGCTACCAACACCAATAGCAGTATTAAATCAGTACTGTTATTGGTGTTGGTAGCGCTACCAATGCTTCTGTGTGGCCGGTTCAGGTTAACAGGCTCATTCGACCATTGATGATATGAGCTAATATGATTCGAAAAGTAATGATTTCAATTTATTTCCAATGTTGTGCAGCTCCTTGAAACAAAAAAGTCCAGAAAAATTTATATTTGATATTTTGAAGAGAAACATATTCCAGGCATAGCGTACTTGGGAAATTTTTACTCATTTCCCATGTTTGGTTCTCGAGATATTAGAATTAAAATTGACATATTTTCTACAAAGAGTGAACTTGCAACAAGTAGACGTGATGTCATTTGTTCACATTGATGGAATTGTTTAGTTGCTTTTCTCTAAAAATTTAACAGCACCATATTTATACAATTTAACTGTGATATGTTGTAACCATAAGTGCATCCCGAGCAATGGCAGTTTAAAAACTTAATTTGCCTTTGCCCCAATCAATTCAAGATGAAACAGCACCATCAAAAATAGATAAAAAAACAAAACATTGACCATCAATATGAATACATGACATAGCATCTGCTTAGTTCAAGTTTACCTTTTGTAGAAAATGTGTCAACTTCAGTTGCTAATATCTCCCGAACCGAACATGCGAAATCAATGAACACTTCACCAGAGTGCTAAGACTATGTTCGTCTTTAACATATTAAACCGAAATTTCTATCTGAGAGGTCTGAGAGGGCAGTGATTGGTGTAAATATTGTATGTAAAGGACGAAACAAATGACAATAAACTGGAGGTATAAAAAAAAATATCTGAGAGGTCGCGATTTTTCAAAATATTCTGTGCGATCCGCGCCAACTGATGATGGCGCTCCGCTTAGATAGTCTTTCGGGCATTCAGTCACCACTTCTCATGCCCCTCCCTCCCCGCCCCCCCCCCCCCAAAAAAAATTGCAAGACATGCCCTGATACTATTTGAGACGTCTTGGTCTCAAATTGAGCTTGCCCCTCCCTCAAACAAACTTCTTTATATCCGCCCTTGCTGAAGATAGTCGTGGGGGGTTCCGGGAAAACATCACGGGTTAATAGGTCTTGTCAGCGTAACTCTAAATTTTGTAAAAAGTGCGTACAATAAGACGGACCGATGGGCAATATGAAGTAACCAAAGGAATACCTAGATTGGTACTGGATTTGTTCTTATTCTTCAAATTTTCCTCTTTGCTGGTTCATTGAATTTTCTTCTTAGGGCATAAAGGGGGGGGGGGGTTGCAGGAGACTAGCGTTTTTCAAAGAAGTATAAAATTTCTACAGAGGCAGGAGAAAAGTCAGGATCCTCCGAACGTATACGTCTGACTCGTCAGAGCTGGGGATAAGGGATAGATTAAGTGCATAATTTGGGATGGTTGAATTTAAAAAGATGGAGTTTTACAGCTCAGCTCACAACCAACTGGTTCAAGTCGAAACGCCCGCGGCCTTTTTACCAGTTGTGGATTACTGGCTTGTTTTCCCTGCTCCATTGTTTATGCTGAGCACCAAGCATAATTGCAGAGGGTTCCATTTTTAAAGTCTTCGTTATGACTTGGTCAGGACTCGAACTCCCGACTTCCCGATTGCAAGTCGGGTGCCCTAAACACTTGACCGCGCAGTCGGTCGGATGGTTGGAAGGGCACAATAGGTAGTTACGTGAGAAGGCGGGTTCAAAGTGCAGGTTAGAGATAATTTTGCGTTAAGTAATGAATAGTTTAAGGTCAAGGAATACAACAACAGATGAGTCCGATATACCATGGGTAAATTTAAAAAGGGTGCATGGAGAATTGACATACATACAATACAAAACATAGTCGATAAAAGTTTCCAAATCATGGCGGGATCCAGTGGCAATATCGTCGATATACCTTTTGTAAAGTATAGGTCGGGCCCGGTATACTGAGAAAATAGTTGTTCTTTAAGGTGACCCATGATCAGACAGGAAACAGAAGGACCAATTTTAGTTCCCGTAGCCATTCCTTTAACTTTGCGAAAGAAGCCCCCATTAAACTGAAAAAAATTTTGTTTGAGAACAAGTTCCGTTAAACATAGGAAGGTGTCGGTAGGTATTAGGGGACCATGCTGTTTGTCTAGGTAGTAAAGAATACCTGTCAAAGCAGTATCATGAGGAAGTGACGTGTAGAGACTGGAAACATCAATGTTGAATAAAAGGCGTTCATAATTTTACGAAATTTTCAGGAAACGCAAAGTCACAAATAAGTCTCAAGAAACGTGTTTTTTTTTTTTTTTTTTTGAACAAACGAAGGCAAGGCTGAAACTTACAGGGAGAGCACGAAATGCACGTACTCAGAAATGAGTGAAGAGACGAGTGTGAAGAGACGAGTTGTCCACAAGGGTTGATGGCTTAATGGATTTTTGCAAGTTGGTAGAAATTAGAAATCTGTGGGAAAGGGTGTAGTAGAAAAGTAGCCCTTTAGGTAGTTGATCGTTGTCCATAAGTTGGGTGAATGTGTTCTTAACTAACTTTTGGCAATCAAGAAGCACTTTGGTCAACAACAAAAACAGCATCGCCAAAGGAGCATTTCCAACAAGTAAAAGAAAACTGTTAGACTATCTTTCTATTGGGTTAACTTTAACGTTATCAAATATTTCAAGCACCTTTTAACTTAATTTTTGTAAGGTGATTAACGTAACATTACCATTTTAAATTACAGACATAGTTACAAAGAATGGTCTACTCTTCAGAACCCGGTGACGTAACTGAAGTTCTGATATGTCATAATATAACAGATACTCATAGTGTAACTTATGGAATTGTCAAATTACCATGTTATAGTTATAGGTAAATAGAATAGAAAAATAGGAAACCGGGGTGGGTCTGGTTTTTACGCTGTGAAGTGACCTTACTTGGCAATAATTTATAGCTGGTATGCTTTTGCTATACGTGTTTCGACCGTGGCAAATAAACACCCGGTCTCATCAATAGCGATGTAGTGAAGTCGGCGGTAAAATGCCAACAAATTGTCCCGAAGAATATGTGTTATAAATCGCGAAATTTGCATTCTCTTATTTTTATGAGGCAGGTTAATAGCTCGCAAAAATAAAAATAAAACGGTTGTCTGGTAACAATCAGACACATTCCCCCAAAGTAATACCTACAAATGGAATTATTTAAAAAAGTGTTACGATTTAATGCTTCACTGCATGGTATATACGCAGACGAGTTAGTGTCAGTAACGGTAATAAATATGCAGAATATGCATATATGCAGAGCGGATGAATGGATAATTATAAGCAGAAAATCTCGTGTGTATAGATGGTTAGCAAATAGGATAAAATTGCGGTAGTAGAAGCAAAGATGTAACTCGATGATGCTTTTAAAAAGTCCCCTAGAAAATTCTTCCACAAGTCTCCTCTACAAAGTCTGCCTAGTGACAAATCAGGGCATCCCTAATTTACAGAGTCACTCCTCACAATCTCGCCTCGTAGCAAATTCTGAATAGGGACTTACTAGACTCCCTGGTCTGACCTAGGAAAAAAATCCCCTGCCGGACAAGCCCGGTTTCCTCGAGGCTTTCAAAGTCCTTCGACGCCGACAGGATTAGACTGTTGTATGCAACCCGACAACTAAACACAACCACCAAAAAAATAAGAAGGGTATCTAACGGTACCCATTTCATAACCATTAAGAGTCCATATAGTTCTGCACCCGAAAGTATCATCAGGGATCCACACGGACCCCTTAAGATAATCCAAATAACAAACACGAGAAACAAGTTCTGAGGCTCATTTTTACAACTGATAGTGTGAGGGAGAATTTTTGTCAACTTCAATCCTTTAATATCCCTCGTGCATGTGGGCTACCTATATGGGTTCCTTATCAATCTATGTGAATGCCCCCCATGCTTATCCATATGGGAAACGTATAAGTAAATTACTACCTACATTTGATTACACGTTTTTTAGAACTTTTTTAGGGACCTTCGACTTTGTCGGAAGGCGACATTGTTAGGGACAGCTTTGTTACGGGCGACTTTGTAGGGGCGACTTGAACGAAGCATTGCCTCCAATGTGCCATATATGGTTTATTGACCTGCAGGTTTCTCTTCAATTGAACAATTAAATATTCAACTGTATTTGTGAGGAAAAGTTGATACGTCGCGCGCTCTATTAACTACATAATTCAACGCTCCTACCTATGAAGTGGAGCTTAATTCAATTTCCATTCATAAAAGGAATACTCAAAGTCACAGAGCCGGTATAAACTGAAGGGTGGAGTTTTTATGGGAGGCTTTGTTACGGGCGATATTTTTGGACTCGACTTATTAGGGTGAGACACCACAACCCCCATCCCCCGCAACCTTCAACGGAAGTTGAGTTTGGTTGTCACTGTGGAAGAGGACTGAGAAGCCCTAGTCACACAGTCAAGTTGAATTTCAATCCACCACTCCACTAAGTTAAAATTTTCCGGTAAGTATAACATGATCTTGTTCATTTGTCAAAGTTATTGACATTTTCTGTTGGAAATGCGCACATTTCACAATATATTTGTTTTAATTTCAAGCCAAAACGTCAAATTAGCAAGTCATCATATTAAGTTGCCTATCCACGTGTGTGGAGAGTAGCGCTGTAGCACGACATTTTGCCACACACAATATGGCGGCTTACCACGCGCTTAGCCGGGATGGTGTCATCGGAAGGGTCTTGGTGTCATGGGGGGGGGGGGGGTTGGGGCACGATATGAGGGAAATTTCGAACGAAAATTGCGAAGGATAGAGAGAAAAACCGTTGTTTTAGGTGTTTTTTGCATTGCAAGGTTCTAACCCCCAAACCCTCCCCGTGGCTACGCCAATGGGCGGCTCTCTTGCTATAACCACCTTACATCAAGATATGGGGATCAGTGGATACGAACTATTAGATTGCAGGCGCCCTATGCCTTTAGACTTACATTACAAATTTTGGGTGTAGAAAACACTTAGGAGTTGAAAATACCCCAAAAGAAACTTTTGATTTGTTGGATTTAGATGCGAAACGGTTGGATGCTTCTGCAATGGTATCAAATATTAAATTCGTTCTAGTTTGAAATAAGAAAAAGACCGGTAAAGTGGTCAAAACTAGTACAAAATTCTTAAAATATACATGATAGTGCAGATAAAAACCACTACAGCCCCGTGGCGGAGACGAATAACCGAACTGATACAGGATGAATAGACCCACAGCAAAGTCGGTCAAAAAATGTGCTTGTTTTCGATTTTTAGAGAAAGTACTTAAAGAAAAATTGAAGTTCAGAGGGATATATGCCAGAGTAAATGAAACGAAATGGCGTACGCACTTTTGTGTCGACCAGGATGAAGGTGGCCTTATTGAGAGACCTATACTTTACTTTATAAGGGCCCGGGAAAGGTTGGCCTGTAAACTTTGCCTTGGCGTGGTGGGATTCGTATATTAAACTAAGGGTTGAGGCCGAATTTGTCAGTTTGCGAAGGCCAATTTTCGGCAGGCAGTGGAATTCACTTCTTTTCTCTAAGGACGGGCCGGGTGACAAATAACTTGAAAAGATTCAAATATTTAAATGTTGTGAAATCTTGTAAATAGCTGTATGTAGCTAGCCTGGCTTGGTGTAGTTTTGAACATTTCCCGCACAGAAACTTCGTGTTTTTGTTTTGTTTTGTTTTGGTTTTTTTTTTTTTTTTTTTTTTTCAATTTTAAGAGTTAGCTTACAGATATGTTTTGTCCTGTCTGAGTTTTGACTTTGATTCACTGTGTCCGTTTTCATGTGCATAAAGCCTCTAATTTAAAAAAAATCCTTCAACGATCAAGTTGAAGTATGATTCGGCTCCCTGTTGAACCTAAACGCATGTTAATTTGAATATGTTAGCAGGAGTAGAGGTTTCATTTTGGAAGGTTGTGTTTCGATTTTACGATTTTCTCTTTCAGAGTATTAAACTTCAACCAGATAAACAGCATCGCCAAAGGAGCATTTCCCACAAGTTTGAGAATACTGTGAGAATATCTTCCTTTCGGGTTAACTATAACTTAATATTTCAAGCACCTTTTAACTTTAAGTTAATAAGGAGATTAACGAAACATTACAATTATACAGCGTAGACATTTGCTTTTATTCTGTATAACCGACTGTATTGTCAAGAGGTGAGAGCATACCACTTGCAGTTGGAAGGTCGAGAGCTCGAATCTTGGCTGAATCATACCGAAGACTATTAAACACGGAATCTACTGTAATTGCGCTTGATGGTCGACTTGAGCGTGTGCTGTTTACGTGCATGCACACAATACACTATCAAAACCACAAAGACTCAACACCAATCGCCAACTCGGAGGTTAGGCGCCATCGAATGTAACGAATCATTAATTCTGGAAGGAATAGTCTGTCAATAACGAGAATATTAACGTGACAAAACCCGCTTATAATGGGAGAAAATGACGACAGCTCTATGCTAACATGTTATCAAACTGGTATCGAGCCAGGCATTTGATGAGAAAAATAACAACATGAAAATTAACCTAGTCCTGATTCGAGTTCTCATCGAATACAACCGCAGTGTACACATACTACGTTTCATTTCCCCACCTTTCTTATTGATGGCATTAGCAACCTATATTAGAGTCAAAGCAAACGTGTTGGAAGAGTACCAACAAAAAAAAAAGTTTCAGCAAGCACACACAATCAGATGACCTACTTACTTACTTAGTCATTCCTTTCACTGAGAAAAAATTATATTCATGGGACAGCAATTTAACACAAAAAATAAATGAAATTTTTTGCATCAAAGTTTGAACAAAGTGGGACAGTAATAGATTATTTATTATTATCGTCAACACGCTTTTACATGTTTATAGATTGAATGTAACATGGGTGTCACTAATGGGCATTTGTTTCTTTTGCCATATGAAACCATGTTTTTATGATTCTGATTTGGAGACCACTCAGAGGACGGTTTTTCCTAATCATGATTCATGACACCGACGGAAAACATTACGTGCAGAACGAAAGTCACTGAATTTGGTATCCATTGGGGTAGGCTAGACTTTGTCAGGGGTATTTTAATATTTTTAAATAATAAACGTTATTGCTTCATGAACTCAGTTTGAGTCACGTCAACCTTTTTGCCCCTTCCACATAAAATCTTGAGTCTAGACTTGAAATAAACACGACCAATCACGACCGTTATTAAACTAGCGTTACATAACAAAATATGAAATGTTAAAGTACTTAAGTTCGGGCCTTATATCTGGGGTTGCAGAACTAAGATATACTAAAAGAAAAGACAACTATGAAAAAAAGTTTAGATAACTGTTCTATGCTTCCTTAAGACTCACCTCGAAAAAAGGGGTATCTTACGGTACCCATTTGATAACCTTTAAGGGTCCATATTATTTTGCAACCGAAATAATGATCAGATACCCACACGGACCTCTAAAGATAATTCAAATGACCCATATAGGAAACTGGTTTTGAGGCTCATTTTAACAACTGATACTGTGAGGGAAAGTATGTGTCAACTTCAATCCTTTAATATCTCTCGTGCATGTGGGCTACCTATATGGGTCCCTTATCTATCTTTGTTAAAGCCCCCAGCGGCATGGGCTTACCCATAAGGGACTCGTATAAGTTTACTACCTGCATTTGATTACACGTTTTTTACCATTTTTAGAGACCTTCGACTTTGTCAGGGGTGGCTTTGAAGGTGGCAACTTGAGTGATGCTTTGCCCCCACTGTGCCATATATGGTTTATTGACCTGCAGGTTTCTCTTCAATTAGACAGTCAAATATTCAACAGTATTTCTAAGTAATAGCTGATACATAGCGAGCTTTATTGACTCCATAATTCAACGATCCTACCTTTGGAGTGGAGCTTAATTCACTTTCATTCATAAAAGGAATATTTGAAGTCACAGAGAGGTGCTATGAACTGAAGGGTGGAGTTTTCAGGGGACACGTGTAACGGGCGACTTTGTGGGCTCGACTTTTTAGAGTGACTCTCGACA
This sequence comes from Holothuria scabra, assembly GCA_037179385.1. NCBI lineage: Eukaryota > Metazoa > Echinodermata > Holothuroidea > Aspidochirotida > Holothuriidae > Holothuria > Holothuria scabra. Next base: position 20,036,647 of record CM074200.1, read on the forward strand.
ACCCCCCCCCCCCCCAATATTTAACTGAAGTTGAACGTGGTTGTCACTGTGAAAGAGGACTGAGACGCCCTAGCCACACAATCAAATTGAACTTTAATCCACCACTGCCTTAAGTGAAATTTTTCTGCTCAATATGACATGATTGTGTTTAGCTTTAAAAGTGATTGACGTTTTCTGTTGGGAATGCGTACATTTCACAATGTATTTGGTCCAAATCCAAGCCAAAACGTCAAATTAGCAAGCCATCATATCAAGTTGCATATCCAAGCGTGTGGAGAGTGGCGCTGTTGCACGACATTTTGCCACACACAATATGGTCGCTCTCTTGCTTCAACCACCATACGTCCAGGTTTGTAGATCAGTGAATACGACCGGTGTCCCGATTAGATTGCAGTAACACTACGCGATTAGGCTTACACTATAAATTTCAGGTGTCGAAACTCGTGTGAGTTAATATCGAGCCGAGGATGTCAGCCTTCAACGTCCAAAGTGTGAACGTTAAAGAAAATACCTTATTACAAAGTTTTGATTGGTTGGATTCAGATACGTTACGGTTGAATGCTTCTGCAATGGTATCAAATATTAACTTCGCTCTAGTTTGAAATAAGAAAATGAACTGTTAAGTGGTCAAAACTAGTACAAAATTCTTAAAAAACACACATAAGAGTGCAGATTAAAACAAATGCAGCCCGGTGGCGGAGACGAAAAAAATGATACAGAACGTATGGACGCACAAAGGAAATGTTCGAAAATGTGTTTGCTTTCGATTTATAGAGCAGGTAAAGTAAGATTGACAAGTTCAGAGGGATATTTTCCAGAGTTAATGAAAATAAATGGCGTACGCACCTTTCTGTCGACCTGGATGAAACTGGTCTTATACAGAGACCCATAGTGAATTAGTTTAGGGCCCGGGAGAGTTTGGACCTGTAGACTTTGTCTTGGCGTTGGGGAAAGCTGATTATAAGCTAAGGGTTGAGGCCGATTTGTCTGTTAGCGAAGGTCGATATTCGGCAAGCGGTGGAATTCACTTTTCTTTCTTTGAGAACGGGTCGGTTCAAAATTAACTTGAAAAGATTCAAATATTAAAATATTTTTTTAAGTCTTGCAGATTTATGTAGTTACCCTGGTTTGTGGTTAGTTTTGAACATTTCTGGCACAGAGACTTTGCGTTTTTGTTTCTTCAATTTTAAGAATTCTATCAATCGTTCACAGATATGCTTTTGTCCGGAATGAGTTTTGACCTTGACTAAATGTGTCCGTTTTAAATGTGCATTAAGTCTTTAATTTAAGAAAAAATCCTTCCAGGTTTAAACTTAAGAATGATTAGGCTTCCTTTGAAAGGTTGTGTTTACGTTTGCCTTTTTAAGATCCTTGTGCAGCAACAACATAAGCAGAATCGCCAAAGGAACATTTCCTTCAAGTTTAAGAAAACTGTGAGTCTTAATTTCTATCGGATTAACTTTCACATTATATTTCAAGCACCTTTTAACTTAAAGTTTATAAGGAGATAAATTTACATTACAATTGTGCAGCGTAGACCTTTTTTATTCTGTATAACCGACTGCATTGTCAAGAGGTTAGAGCATGACACTTGCAGTTGGAAGGTCGGGAATTCGAGTCGTGGCTGAATCATACCGAAGACTATTAAACACGGAACCTACTGCAATTGTGCTTGATGCTCGACATGAGTGTGTACTGTTTACGTGCATGCACACGTACACTATCAAGAACCGAGAGACCCAACACCGATTGCCAACTCGGTGGTTAAACGCTATCTAATCTGACAAATCATTAATTCTGGAAAGAATAGTCTGTCAATCACGAGAATATAAACTTAAAAAAATCGCCTTCAAATTGGAGAAAAAAAAAAGACAGTTGTGTGCCGACACGTTAACAAACTGTGATCGAACCATCAAAGGTAAGGATTTGGTTAGAAAAATAACAGTCTGAAAATTAACCTAGTCCTGATTCGAGTTCTCACCGAATACAACTACAGTGTACACATACTAACTTTCATCTTCCCCACCTTTGTTTTTTATTGATGCCAGGAGCAACCTATATTAGAGTCATAGCAAACGTGGAGCAAACGTCTTGGAAGGAGTATCATCAATAAAGATTAAGCATGCACACAAAACCAGACATCTAGTTACTTGGTCATTATTTTCTATGGAAAAAATTCTGTTCATAGAAAACGTTGAAACACAAAAAATAAATGAACATTTTAGCATTAAAGTTTGGACAAAGTGGGACAGTAATAGATATTGAATCGTCAACACGTTTTGTAAACTGAATCTAACATGGGTGTCACTAATGGGCATTTGTTCCTTGTGTCATACGAAACCATGTTTTTATGATTGTGATTTCGAGACCACCCATAGGACAGTTTTCCTAACCATGATTCGTGAAACCGACGGAAAGCATTACGCGCTAAATGGAAGTCACTGGATTTGGTGTCCACTGCCGTAGGCGAGACTTTGTCAGGAGTATTTTCACATTTTTAAATCATGAACATTATTCATTCATGGACTCATTTTGCGTCAGGTTAAACTTTTTACCCTTTCTACATAAACCTCGAGTCTAGACTCGACATAAACACGAACAATCACGGCCGTTATTAAACTAGTCTGACATAGGAAAATATGAAAAGTGAAAGTATTTCAACTAGAATTATGCATCTGATTTTGTAAAACTAAGAATCGTTTTCTACTATAAGAAAAGACAACTGTGAAAAAGTTCAGATAACTTTTCTATGCTGCTCGAAAACTCACCTCCTCCCCGTTAAAAAGGGGGATTCTTACGGTCCTGTTTCATAACCTTTAAGGGTCCTTATGGTTTTGCACCCGAAATTATGATCAGGGACTCACACGGGCCCCTTAAAATAATTAAATGACCCATTTGGGAAACTAGTTTAGAGGTTCATTTTGACAACCGGTAGTGTGTGGGAGATCATGTGTGAACTTCAATCCTTTAATATCCCTCCTGCATGTGGGCTACCTAAATGGGTACCTTATCAATTTCGGTAAAAGCCCCCAGCTGTTTGGGCTTAACCATAAGGGACTCATGCAGGTTCACTTCCTTTGCTTAAAAACACGTTTTCTAACATTTTTAGGGCCCTACGACTTTGTCAGAAGACGACTTTGTTAGGGACAATTTCATTACGGGCGACTTTAATGGCCAGGCGAGCGACTTTGTCAAGGATGATTTTGTAGGGGGCGACTTAAGTGATGCTTAGCCCCACTGTTCAATAAATTGTTCATTGACCTGCAGGCCTCTTCTCACTCCGACAATCAAATATTCTACTATATTTCTGAGTCGGAGTTGATATGTCGCGCGCTTTTGACTTCATAATCCAACGCTCCTGCCAATGGAGTGGAGATTTATTCTCAGCCCCCCCCCCCCCTCCAAACTTTAACTGAAGTTGTTTTCACTTTGAAAGAGGACCGAGACGCCCAAGCCACAATGTCAAGTTGGACCTTAATCCACCACTGCCTTAAGTGAAAGTTGTTAGCTCAATATAACACGATCTTGTTCAATTTTAAAAGTGATTGACATTTTCTATTGAAAATGCGCACATGTCACAATATATTTTGTCTAATTTTAAGACGAAACGTACCATTAGCAAGCCATCATATCAAATTGCCTATCCAAATGTGTGGAGAATGGCCCTGTTGCACTACGCTTTGCCACACACAATATTGCCGCTCTCTTGCTTCAACAACCTTACATCTAGGTTTGCAGGTGAAATGATACGTTACGATTGGATTGCAGGCACCCTACGCGATTAGGCTTACACTATAAATATCAGGTGTTGAAACTCAAGTGAGTAAATATCGCCCGGTCTCAGAGGGGGTAACATCATATCGAACAATGTTCAACTTAAGCAGCCATCAACCAGATAATGATATAGTTTCTTCATCATTTCTTTTCTATAAGGACTAACATTCTTCTTCATAGAGCAACATTTTAACTCAAATAAGTGAACATTTTTGCGTTAAATTTTAAATAAATTGAGATTTATGTGAACACGGCCATTCACTTTAGATTAAAAGTAAAGAATTTGACCCGACGTGAACCCAGTGACCAATAATAATCCCAATGTTATTTTTTCCATCTTTATTGATAATGACTTTTTCCTTCCTTTCAGATCATTAAGCGACAACTACATTACCAAAATCAGCAAAGGTGTGCTTCCGACACGTTTAAGACATCTGTAAGAAAATTGTTGCGTTCTATTCCTTTCACATCAAGAAAGCTAGAAACATTTTTACCAGTGTGATGAAAATATGTTAGTTAACTGTCCAGATTCACCGGAAATATAAATAGGTAGTTGGGATAAGTAGGTGATGTAGCGCCTGCATTGCTCTATATATGCCTAAAAGAAACTGCCAGTAAAATCAGCTAGTTTTAGGTTTTGAGACTTACCATAGATGATTAAACTGTCATCCCGATGTAACTACAGGCATATGTTCCATTTTGTCACATGAAACGATTTATCTGTGATTTCGACTGAATATTTTGTGTGTCTTTATACGCAAAGGTAATGTAATGTGCCCTACCTTTTGAAGTGAAATTTGTCTTATATTTGTATACTTTAATGAGTGTCATATGAAAGAGCATCAGTGGTCGGCAAAGTAGAACGGGAGTATTTCAGTTTGTGTGTGTGTGTGTTTTTTTTTTTTTTTTTTTTCTTGTTCATTTATCTTGCCCACAAAACGTAATTGAACCATAAAGACAACCTAAGGGAAGCCCTTTCATTATTAGGCGAGAAACGTTCAGAAAATTTCGAAAAAATTAGACCCATAGCAGCGGCCGCGCTACGTGGGAGAGAGAGGGGAAATTTGTCACCCAGATAATTGCCTCGCCAAACCACTTGCCCTCCAGCAATGGTTATTAGGGGTTGAGTTTACCAAACCAAAATTATTAGCCTCTCGGAAGACATAAAGTTTCATTAAGAGATATGCTTAAACCTCCCGAGCTTCCGCGTGCTTCGCAGCCTTTACCCTCGAAGGAAACGGGTGCGTTGAGCTCGGTTTCGCGCTGCTACTCAACAGCCCCCCCCCCCAACCTTTAACTGAAGTTTGACTTAGTTGTCACTGTGAAAGAGGACTGAGACGCCCTAGCCACAAAGTCAAGTTGAAATTCAATCCACGACTGCCTTAAGTGAAAGTTTTTTGCTCAACACAACATGATCTTGTTCAGTTTTCAAAGTGATTGACATTTTCTCTTGAATATGCGCACATGTCACAATATATTTTGTCTAATTTCCTATCCAAATGTGTGGAGAATGGCCCTGTTGCACTACGTTTTGCCACGCACAATATGGCCGCTCTCTTGCTTCAACCACCTTACATACAGGTTTGTAGGTAAAATGATACGTTCCGATTGGATTGCAGGCACCCTAAGTATTTACAGGCTCCAAAGCCTCCCCCCCCCCCTCCCTCCTGTAGGATATCCTTCTAAAATTCTTCACAAGCCGGAGGTAACAGGAGGCACCTTCCTCAACCCTTGACCACATTTCTTTACATTTGTCATGTTCATGTTTAAGATAAGTCTAGTGTTTTCTCACATTTACCTATTCCAGAAAATTTTATGTCAAGAGCCAGTTTCAAGAATCTGGGATGCATTTCCGGTCGAAAGTTTCTTGCATTACGCTCCAATTAATGGGAGTGCCACGGTTACATTGTCTGGTATAGATTTCCCCAGTTCTTCGAAACCATTGGTGTAAGGGTGCCCCACAAGTAGGACGTAGGAATGCTGGATTTTCTATGCAAGCACACGTTATTCTCTTGAGAATTAAACTTCTTCACAAAAAAAAGTTTAATGAAGATATTGAAAACCTCAGTTGTTGGTATTTGGGTCCCCTTTTGCAAAGTAATACTAAATTACATACCAACTGAATCATGGTTGCCGTCCGATTTAGATTGTTCCCCTTGTTAAAAAAACACCATCCTTCCTAAGAGGTTCTTAAAATAGGCCCTGGAGAGTGAGCTTTCACTTAAAATATGAGGTTTGAATGAATTTAGCTTCATGTTAGATAATATTACTAACAATAACTGCTATGGATTTCACAGAACATGATGAAGTATTTTTGGTTTTGGCTCCCAGGGTAAAATTCACTTCAAATCCGATTTTGTGAGTCAGCCTGGCCTGGGGTCAAGTGCCATCCAAACACACCCACAGGGTACACCCCCACCTTTCAAATTCCCAATCTTTGTTTAAATCGATGTCGGAAGCAACATTAATTACAAAAATAACCCATTTTTCCAACGCCCGGTCTCAGAGGAGGTAACATCATCAAACAATGTTCAACTTAAGCAGCCACAACGAGGTACAATAATATCATAGTTACTTTATCATTTCTTTTCTATAAGACCTAACATTCTTCTTCATGGAGCAGCATTTTAACTCAAATAAGTGAACATTTTTGCATTAAATTTCAAATAGATTGAGATTTATGTGAACACAGCCATTCACTTTAAATTCAAAGTAAAGAATTTGACCCGACGTGAACCCAGTGACCAATAATAATCCCAATGTAAGTTTTTTCCATCTTTATTGATAATGACTATTTCCTTCCTTTCAGATATTTGGAAAACAACTACATTACCAAAATCAGCAAAGGAGTACTTCCGACAGGTTTAAGACATCTGTAAGAAAATTGTTGCGTTGTATTCCTTTCACATCAAGAAAGCTAGAAACATTTTTACCAGTGTGATGAAAATATGTTAGTTAACTGTCCAGATTCACCGGAAATATAAATAGGTAGTTGGGATAAGTAGGTGATGTAGCTGTAGGTGATTGCTTTATATATGCCTAAAAGAAACTGCCAGTAAAATTAACTAGTTTTAGGTTTTGAGGCTTACCATAGATGATAAAACCGTCATTTCGATGTAACTACAGGCACATGTTCCATTTTGTCACATGAAACGATTTATCTGTGATTTCGACTGAATATTTTGTGTCTTTATACGCAAAGCTAATGTAATGTGCCCTACCTTTTGAAGTGAAATTTGTCTTATATTTGCATACTTTAAGGAGTGTCACATAAAAGAGGATCAGTGGTCGGCATAGTAGAACGGGAGCATTTCAGTTTGGTGCTTTTTTTCCTTGTATATTTTTCTTGCCCACAAAACGTAATTCCACCAATAAGACAATCTAAGGGAGGCCCTATCTTCATTTGGCGTGAATCGTTCAGAAAATTTCCATAAAATTAGACTCATAGCAGCGGCCGCGCTACGTGGGAGAGAGAGGGGACATTTGTCACCCAGATATTTGCCTTGCCAAACCACTTCCCCTCCAACAAAGTTAGTTAGAGGTTAGGTTAACCAAACGAGAAAATTATTAACCTCTCCGAAGACTTAAAGTTTCATTCAGAGATATGCCTCTTTCAGATCCTTGAGCAACAACAATATAAGCAGCACCGCCAAAGGAACATTTCCTACAAGTTTAAGAGAACTGTGAGACTTCATTTCTATCGGATTAACTTGAACATTATATTTTAAGCGCCTTATAACTTAAAGTTTATAAGGAGATAAATTAACATTACAATTGTGCAGCGTAGACCCTTTTTTATTCTGTATAACCGACTGCATTGTCAAGAGGTTAGTGCATAACACTTGCAGTTGGAAGGTCGGGAGTTCGAGTCGTGGCTGAATCATACCCAAGAATATTAAACACGGAACCTTCTGTCATTGTGCTTGATGCTCGACTTTGAGCGTGTGCTGTTTACGTGCATGCACACGTACACTATCAAGAACCGTAAGACCCAAAACCGATTGCCAACTCGGTGGTTAAACACCATCTAATCTGGCAAATCTTTAATTTTGGAAAGAATATTCTGTCAATCATGAGAATATTAACTTGACCAAACCCGCTTAAAATAGGAGAAAAAGAAGACAGTTGTGCGCCGACACGTAACAAACTGTGATAGAACCATCAAGGGTAAGGATTTGTTTAAAAAAATAACAGTTTGAAAATTAACATAGTCCTGATTCGAGTTCTCACCGAATACAACCGCAGTGTACACATACTAACTTTCATTTTCCCCACCTTTGTTTCTTATTGATGCCAGGAGCAACCTATATAAGAGTCATAGCAAACGTGGAGCAAACGTCCTGGAAGGAGTACCATGAACAAAGATTAAGCATGCACACAAACCCAGACAATCTAGTTACTTGGTCATTCATTTCTATGGAAAAAATTTTATTCATGGAAAATATTGTAACACAAAAAATAAATGAACATTTTAGCATTAAAGTTTGGACAAAGTGGGTCAGTAATAGATATTGAATCGTCAACACGTTTTGTAAACTGAATCTAACATGGGTGTCACTAATGGGCATTTGTTCCTTGTGTCATATAAAACCATTTTTTTTTTTATTGTGATTTAGAGACCACTCATAGGACGGTTTTGCTAACCATGATTCGTGAAATCGACAACGGAAAGCATTACGCGCTAAATGGAAGTCACTGGATTTGGATTCCACTGCCGTAGGCTAGACTTTGCCAGGGGTATTTTCACATTTTTAAATCATGAACATTACTGATTCGTGGACTCAATTTGCGTCAGGTTAAACTTTATACCCTTTCTACATAAACCTCGAGTCTAAACTCGACATATACACGAACAATCACGGCCGTTATTAAACTAGTCTGACATAGGGAAATATGAAAAGTGAAAGTATTTTAACTAGAATTATACATCTGATTTTGCAGAACTAAGAATCGTATTCTACTATAAGAAAAGACAACTATAAAAAAAAAAGTTTAGATAACTATTCCATGCTTCTCGAAGACTCACCTCCTCCCCCTTAAAAAGGGGGATTCTTACGATCATATTTGATAACCTTTAAGGGTCCTTATGGTTTTGCACCCGAAATTATGATCAGGGACTCACACGGGCCCCTTAAAATAATTTAAATGACCCATTTGGTAAACTAGTTTTGAGGTTCATTTTAACAACCGGTAGTGTGAGGGAGAACATGTGTGAACTTCAATCCTTTAATATCCCTCCTGCATGTGGGCTACCTAAATGGGTCCCTTATCAATTTCGGTAAAAGCCCCCAGCTGTTTGGGCTTCACCATAAGGGACTCATGCAGGTTCACTAACTCTGCTTGAAAACACGTTTTCTAACATTTTTTGGGCCCTACGACTTTGTCTGAAGACGACTTTGTTAGGGACAATTTCGTTACGGGCGACTTTAATGGCCAAGCGAGCGACTTTGTCAAGGATGATTTTGTAGGGGGCGACTTAAGTGATGCTTGACCTGCAGGCCTCTTCTCACTTCGACAATCAAATATTCTACAGTATTTCTGAGTCGGAGTTGATATGTCGCGCGCTTTATTGACTTCATAATCCAGCGCTCCTGCCAATGGAGTGGAGATTTATTCTCTTTTGATTCATAAAATTAATATTTCAAGTCACAGAGTCGCTATGAACTGAGGGGTGGAGTTTTCAGAGGAGACTTGGTAACGGGCGACTTCGTGGGCTCGACTTCTCAGGGTAACTCCCGACAACCCCCGCCCAACCTTTAACTGAAGTTGAACTTAGTTGTCACTGTGAAAGAGGACTGAAACGCCCTAGCAACAATGTCAAGTTGGACTTTAATCCACCACTGCCTTAAGTGAAAGTTGTTTGCTCAATATAACACGATCTTGTTCAATTTTAAAAGTGATTGACATTTTCTCTTGAAAATGCGCAATGTCACAATATATTTTGTCTAATTTTAAGACGAAACGTACCATTACCAAGCCATCATATCAAGTTGTCTAACCATGTGTGTGTGTGTGGAAAATGGCCCTGTTGCACTACGTTTTGCCACACACAATATGGCCGCTCTCTTCCTTCAACCACCTTACATCCAGGTTCGTAGGTCAAAGGATGCGTTCCGATTGGATTGCAGGCACCCTAAGCGATGAGGCTTACAATATAAATTTCAGGTGTTGAAATTCGTGTGAGGTAATATCGAGCTGAGGATTTCAGCATTCAAAGTCGAAAGTGTGAACGTTAAAGAAAATACCCCATTACAAAGTTTTGGTTGGTTGGATTCAGATACGTTACGGTTGAATGCTTCTGGAATGGTATCAAATATAAAATTCGTTCTAGTTTGAAATAAGAAAACGACCTGTTAAGTGGTAAAAGTTAGTACAAAATTCTTTAAAAAAAAAACATAACAGTGCAAATAAGAAAAAACTAGTACAACCCTGTGGCGTTGACGAAAAACTCAACCGAAACAGAGTAAGTAGATGCACAGCAGAAACGTTCGAAAAACGTGTTTGCTTTCGTTTTTTTAAGACGAAAAGTTAGATTGACAAGTTCAGAGGGGTACTAGTCTGAGTAAAAGAAACGAAATGGCCTACGCAACTTTGTGTCGACTTGAATAAAGGTGGTTTTTTTCAAGATATCAATGGTATATTACTTTAGAACCCCGGAAGGTTGGACCTGCAGACTTTGTTTTGGCGTCTTGGAAGGCTGATGTTAAACTAAGGGTTGAGGTTGAATTTGGCAGGGGATCAATGTCGACAATCGGCAGACGGTGGAATTCACTACATTTGTGTTGCGTCAAATTTCTTGCCCATTCTACATAATATCTTGAGTCTAGACTTGATATAAACACGAACTATCACGGTCATAATTAAACTAGCCTGACATAAGAAAATATGAAAAGTTAAAGTATTTAAACTAGAACTTTACTTGGGTTTGGATAACTAAGAGTTATTCTCAACTGAAAGAGAAGACAACTATAAAAATAGAGATGAACGTTACTTATTTTGTTTTGAGACGACGGGTATTTACAGGCAACAACCCCCCCCCCCCCCAACCCCCCTCCCTCCTGTAGGATATCCTCTTAAAATTCTAAACAAACCGGAGGTTACAAGAGATGCCTTCCTCAACCCTTGACCACATTTCTTCACATTTGTTATGTTCATGTTAAAGATAAGTCTAGTCTTTTCTAATATTTTCCTATTCCAGAAAACTTTTTGTCAAGAGCCAGTTTCAAGAACCTGGGATGCATTTTCGGTCGAAGGTTCCTTGTTTTACGCGCCAATTAATGGGAGTGCCACGGTTACTTTGTCTGGTGTAGATTTCCGCAGTTCTTCGAAACCATGGGTGTTTGGGTGCCTCACATGTAGGAACGCTGGAATTTCTATGCAAGAACACGTTATTCTGTTGAGAATTAAAACTACTTCACAAATACCATATCAAACAGTGTTCAACTTAAGCAGCCATCAACCAGATAATAACATAGTTACTTCATCATTTCTTTTCTATAAGAACTAACATTCTCCTTCATAGAGCAGCATTTTAACTCATATAAGTGAACATTTTTGCGTTAAATTTTAAATAAATTGAGATTTATGTGAACACAGCCATTCACTTCAGATTCAAAGTAAAGAATTTGACCCGATGTGAACCCAGTGACCAATAATAATCCCAATGTTATTTTTTCCATCTTTATTGATAATGACTATTTCCTTCCTTTCAGATATTTAAGAATCAACTACATTACCAAAATCAGCAAAGGAGTGCTTCCGACACGTTTAAGACATCTGTAAGAAAATTGTTGCGTTCTATTCCTTTCACATCAAGAAAGCTAGAAATATTTTACGAGTGTGATGAAAATATGTTAGTTAACTGTCCAGATTTACCGGAAATATAAATAGGTAGTTGGGATAAGTATGTGATGTAGCGCCTGCATTGCCCTATGTATGCCTAAAAGGAAGTGCCAGTGAAATTAACTAGTTTTAGGTTTTGAGACTTACCATAGATGATTCGTATAAGTTTACTACATACATTTGATTAAACGTTTTTTACCATTTATTTGAGACCTTCGACTTTGTCAGGGGTGGCTTTTGAATGTGGCAACTTGAGTGATGCTTTGCCCCCACCGTGCCATATATGGTTTATTGACCTGCAGGTTTCTCTTCAATTGGACCGTCAAATATTCAACAGTATTTCTGAGTAGAAGTTGATACATCGCGAGCTTTATTGACTTCATGATTCAACGCTCCTACCTATGGAGTGGAACTTAATTCTCTTTCATTCATAAAAGGAATATTTGAAGTCACAGAGAGGTGCTATGAACTGAGGGGTGGAGTTTTCAGGGGACACGTGTAACCGGCGGGCGACTTTGTGGGCTCGCCATTTTTGGGTGACTCTCGACAACCCCCCCCCCCCATATATAACTGAAGTTGAACTTGGTTGTCACTGTGAAAGAGGACTGAGACGCCCTAGCCACACAATCAAGTTGAACTTCAATCTTCCACTGCCTTAAGTGAAAGTTTTCTGCTCAATATGACATGATTTTGTTTAGTTTTAAAAGTGATTGACGTTTTCTGTTTGGAATGTGCACATTTCACAATATATTTGGTCCAAATCTAAGCCAAAACGTCAAATTAGCAAGCCATCATATCAAGTTGCATATCCAAGCGTGTGGAGAGTGGCGCTGTTGCACGACATTTTGCCACACACAATATGGTCGCTCTCTTGCTTCAACCACCTAACATCCAGGTTTGTAGATCAGTGAATACGACCGGTGTCCCCATTAGATTGCAGTCACACTACGCGATTAGGCTTAAACTATACATTTCAGGTGTCGAAACTCGTGTGAGTTAATATCGAGCCGAGCATGTCAGCCTTCACCGTCCAAAGTGTGAACGTTAAAAAAATATACCCCATTACAAAGTTTTGATTGGTTGGATTCAGATACGTTACGGTTGCATGCTTCTGCAACGGTATCAAATATTAAATTCGTTCTAGTTTGAAATAAGAAAACGAACTGTAAAGTGGTCAAAACTAGTACAAAATTCTTAAAAAAAAAAAAAAAAAAAAAACACATAAGAGTGCAGATTAAAACTAATGCAGCCCGGGGGCGGAGACAAAAAAGCCTTATTGATGCAGGATGAATGTACGCCCAGAGGAAATGTTCGAAAATGTGATTGCTTTCGATTTATAGAGCAAGTAAAGTAAGATTGACAAGTTCAGAAGGATATTTGCCAGAGTAAATGAAAATTAATGGCGTACGCACCTTTGATCGACCGGGATGAAGCTGGTCTTATCCAGAGACCCAGATTGCATTAGTTTAGGACCCTGAAGAGGTTGGACCTCTAGACTTTGTCTAAGCGTCGTGAAAGACGGATATTAAGCTAAGGGTTGAGGCCAAATTTTTCAGTATGCGAAGGTCGACATTCGACAAGCGATGGAATTTACTTACCTTTCTTTGAGGACGGGTCGGTTGATTATAAACTTGAAAAAATTCAAATATTAAAATATTTTTTAAATCTTGAATATAGCTTTATTTAGGTAGCCTGGTTTGTGGTTAGTTTTGACCATTTCTCGCACAGGGACTTTGCGTTTTTGTTTCTTCAATTTTAAGAATTCTGTCAATCGTTCACAGATATGCTTTTGTCCGGAATGAGTGTTAAACATGACTAAATGTGTCCGTTTAAAATGTGCATTAAGTCTTTAGATTAAGAAAAATCCTTCCACGTTTAAACTTAAGAATGATTCGGCTTCCGGCTGGGCCTAAACTCACGTTAATTTGAATATGTTTTAGTAGAGAGTTCATTTTGAAAGGTTGTGTTTACGTTTGCCTCTTTAAGATCCTTGAGCAACAACAACATAAGCAGCATCGCCAAAGGAACATTTCCTACTAGTTTAAGAGAACTGTGAGTCTTCATTTCTATCGGATTAACCTGAACATTATATTTTAAGCACCTTATAACTTAAAGTTTATAAGGAGATAAATTAACATTACAATTGTGCAGCGTAGACCCTTTTTTATTCTGTATAACCGACTGCATTGTCAAGAGGTTAGTGCATAACACTTGCAGTTGGAAGGTCGGGAGTTCGAGTCGTGGCTGAATCATACCGAAGACTATTAAACACGGAACCTACTGTCATTGTGCTTGATGCTCGACTTGCTCGTCTGAAAATTAACGTAGTCCTGATTCGAGTTCTCACCGAATACAACCGCAGTGTACACATATTAAGTTTCATTTTCCCCACCTTTGTTCTTTATTGATGCCAGGAGCAACCTATATTAGAGTCATAGCAAACGTGGAGCAAACGTCCTGGAAGGAGTATCATGAACAAAGATTAAGCATGCACACAAACCCAGACAATCTAGTTACTTGGTCATTCATTTCTATGGAAAAAATTTTATTCATGGAAAATATTGTAACACAAAAAATAAATGAACATTTTAGCATTAAAGTTTGGACAAAGTGGGACAGTAATAGATATTGAATCGTCAACAGGTTTTGTAAACTGAATCTAACATGGGTGTCACTAATGGGCATTTGTTCCTTGTGTCATATGAAACCATGTTTTTATGATTGTGATTTAGAGACCACTCATAAGACGGTTTTGCTAACCATGATTCGTGAAATCGACGACGGAAAGCATTACGCGCTAAATGGAAGTCACTGGATTTGGTTTCCACTGCCTTGGCTAGACTTTGTCAGGGGTATTTTCACATTTTTAAATCATGAACATTACTGATTCGTGGACTCAATTTGCGTCAGGTTTAACTTTATACCCTTTCTACATAAACCCCGAGTCTAAACTCGACATAAACATGAACAATCACGGCCGTTATTAAACTAGTCTGACATAGGAAAATATGAAAAGTGAAAGTATTTTAACTAGAATTATACATCTGATTTTGCAGAACTAAGAATCGTTTTCTACTATAAGAAAAGACAACTATAAAAAAAAAGTTTAGATAACTATTCCATGCTTCTCGAAGACTCACCTCCTCCCCCTGAAAAAGGGGGATTCTTACGGTCCTATTTGATAACCTTTAAGGGTCCTTATGGTTTTGCACCCGAATGTATGATCAGGGACTCACACGGGCCCCTTAAAATAATTTAAATGACCCATTTTGTAAACTAGTTTTGAGGTTCATTTTAACAACCGGTAGTGTGTGGGAGAACATGTGTGAACTTCAATCCTTTAATATCCCTCCTGCAGGTGGGCTACCTAAATGGGTCCCTTATCAATTTCGGTAAAAGCCCCCAGCTGTTTGGGCTTCACCATAAGGGACTCATGCAGGTTCACTAACTTTGCTTGAAAACACGTTTTTATCATTTTTAGGGCCCTACGACTTTGTCTGAAGACGACTTTGTTAGGGACAATTTCGTTACGGGCGACTTTAATGGCCAAGCGAGCGACTTTGTCAAGGATGATTTTGTAGGGGGCGACTTAAGTGATGCTTGACCTGCAGGCCTCTTCTCACTGCGACCATTAAATATTCTACAGTATTTCTGAGTCGGAGTTGATATGTCGCGCGCTTTATTGACTTCATAATCCAGCGCTCCTGCCAATGGAGTGGAGATTTATTCTCTTTTGATTCATAAAATTAATATTTCAAGTCACAGAGTCTCTATAAACTGAGCGCTGGAGTTGTCAGGGGAGACTTTGTTACGGGCGACTTTGTGGGCTCGACTTTTTCGGGTAAGACTCAGCCCCCCCCCCCCCCAACCTTTAACTGAAGTTGCTGTCACTGTGAAAGAGGACCGAGACGCCCTAGCCACAATGTCAAGTTGGACCTTAATCCACCACTGCCTTAAGTGAAAGTTGTTTGCTCAATATAACACGATCTTGTTCAATTTTAAAAGTGATTGACATTTTCTCTTGAAAATGCGCACATGTCACAATATATTTTGTCTAATTTTAAGACGAAACGTACCATTACCAAGCCATCATATCAAGTTGTCTAACCATGTGTGTGTGTGGAAAATGGCCCTGTTGCACTACGTTTTGCCACACACAATATGGCCGCTCTCTTGCTTCAACCACCTTACATCCAGGTTCGTAGGTCAAAGCATACGTTCCGATTGGATTGCAGGCACCCTAAGCGATGAGGCTTACAATATAAATTTCAGGTGTTGAAATTCGTGTGAGGTAATATCGAGCTGAGGATTTCAGCATTCAAAGTCGAAAGTGTGAACGTTAAAGAAAATACCCCATTACAAAGTTTAATTTGGTTGGTTGGATTCAGATACGTTACGGTTGAATGCTTCTGGAATGGTATCAAATATAAAATTCGTTCTAGTTTGAAATAAGAAAACGACCTGTTAAGTGGTAAAAATTAGTATAAAATTCTTTAAAAAAACATAACAGTGCAAATAAGAAAAAACTAGTACAACCCTGTGGCGTTGACGAAAAACTCAACCGAAACAGAGTAAGTAGATGCACAGCAGAAACGTTCGAAAAACGTGTTTGCTTTCGTTTTTTTAAGACGAAAAGTAAGATTGACAAGTTCAGAGGGGTACTAGTCTGAGTAAAAGAAACGAAATGGCCTACGCAACTTTGTGTCGACTTGAATAAAGGTGGTTTTTTTCAAGATATCAATGGTATATTACTTTAGAGCCCCGGAGGGTTGGACCTGCAGACTTTGTTTTGGCGTCTTGGAAGGCTGATGTTAAACTAAGGGTTGAGGTTGAATTTGGCAGGGGATCAATGTCGACAATCGGCAGACGGTGGAATTCACTACATTTGCGTTGCGTCAAATTTCTTGCCCATTCTACATGATATCTTGAGTCTAGACTTGATATAAACACGAACTATCACGGTCATAATTAAACTAGCCTGACATAAGAAAATATGAAAAGTTAAAGTATTTAAACTAGAACTTTACTTGGGTTTGAATAACTAAGAGTTATTCTCAACTGAAAGAGAAGACAACTATAAAAATAGAGATGAACGTTACTTATTTTGTTTTGAGACGACGGGTATTTACAGGCCCCAACACCCCCCCCCCTCCCTCCTGTAGGATATCCTCTTAAAATTCTAAACAAACCGGAGGTAACAAGAGATACCTTCCTCAACCCTTGACCACATTTCTTCACATTTGTTATGTTCATGTTAAAGATAAGTCTAGTCTTTTCTAATATTTTCCTATTCCAGAAAACTTTTTGTCAAGAGCCAGTTTCAAGAACCTGGGATGCATTTTCGGTCGAAAGTTCCTTGTTTTACGCGCCAATTAATGGGAGTGCCACGGTTACTTTGTCTGGTGTAGATTTCCGCAGTTCTTCGAAACCATGGGTGTTTGGGTGCCTCACATGTAGGAACACTGGAATTTCTATGCAAGAACACGTTATTCTGTTGAGAATTAAAACTACTTCACAAATATCATATCAAACAGTGTTCAACTTAAGCAGCCATCAACCAGATAATAACATACTAGTTACTTTATCATTTCTTTTCTATAAGAACTAACATTCTTCTTCATAGAGCAGCATTTTAACTCATATAAGTGAACATTTTTGCGTTTAATTTTAAATAAATTGAGATTTATGTGAACACAGCCATTCACTTTAAATTCAAAGTAAAGAATTTGACCCGATGTGAACCTAGTGACCAATAATAACCCCAATGTTATTTTTTCCATCTTTATTGATAATGACTATTTCCTTCCTTTCAGATATTTAAACCACAACTACATTTACAAAATCAGCAAAGGAGTACTTCCGACAGGTTTAACACATCTGTAAGAAAATTGTTGCGTTCTATTCCTTTCACATCAAGAAAGCTAGAAACTTTTTACGAGTGTGATGAAAATATGTTAGTTAACTGTCCAGATTTACCGGAAATATAAATCGGTAGTTGGGATAAGTATGTGATGTAGCGCCTGCATTGCCCTATGTATGCCTAAAAGGAAGTGCCAGTGAAATTAACTAGTTTTAGGTTTTGAGACTTACCATAGATGATTCGTATAAGTTTACTACATACATTTGATAATACGTCTTTTACCATTTATTTGAGACCTTCGACTTTGTCAGGGGTGGCTTTTGAATGTGGCAACTTGAGTGATGCTTTGCCCCCACCGTGCCATATATAGTTTATTGACCTGCAGGTTTCTCTTCAATTGGACCGTCAAATATTCAACATTATTTCTGAGTAAAAGTTGATACATCGCGAGCTTTATTGACTTCAAAATTCAACGCTCCTACCTTTGGAGTGGAGCTTAATTCACTTTCATTCATAAAAGGAATATTTGAAGTCACAGAGAGGTGCTATGAACTGAGGGGTGGAGTTTTCAAGGGACACGTGTAACCGGCGGGCGACTTTGTGGGCTCGCCATTTTTGGGTGACTCTCGACAACCCTCCCCCCCCCCCCATATTTAACTGAAGTTGAACTTGGTTGTCACTGTGAAAGAGGACTGAGACGCCCTAGCCACACAATCAAGTTGAACTTCAATCTTCCACTGCCTTAAGTGAAAGTTTTCTGCTCAATATGACATGATTTTGTTTAGTTTTAAAAGTGATTGACGTTTTCTGTTTGGAATGTGCACATTTCACAATATATTTGGTCCAAATCCAAGCCAAAACGTCAAATTAGCAAGCCATCATATCAAGTTGCATATCCAAGCGTGTGGAGAGTGGCGCTGTTGCACGACATTTTGCCACACACAATATGGTCGCTCTCTTGCTTCAACCACCTAACATCCAGGTTTGTAGATCAGTGGATACGACCGGTGTCCCCATTAGATTGCAGTCACACTACGCGATTAGGCTTAAACTATAAATTTCAGGTGTAGAAACTCGTGTGAGTCAATATCGAGCCGAGGATGTCGGCCTTCACCGTCCAAAGTGTGAAGGTTAAAGAAAATACTCCATTACAAAATTTTGGTTGGTTGGATTCAGATGCGTTACGGTTGAATGCTTCTGCAATGGTATCAATTATTAAATTCGTTCTAGTTTGAAATAAGAAAACGACCTCTAAAGTGGTCAAAACTAGTTCAAAATTCTTAAAAACAACACATAAGAGTGCAGATAAAAACTAGTAGGCCTACAAATTAACCCGATGGCGGAGACGAAAAACCGAATTGATACAGAATGAATAGACGCACAGCGGAAATGTTCGAAAAACGTGTTTGCTTTCAATTTATAGAGCATGTAAAGTAAGACTGACAAGTTCAGAGGGAGATAAGACAGAGTAAAGGAAAATAAATGGCGTACGCACCTTTCTGTCGACCTGGATGAAGCTGGTCTTATCCAGTTAAGGGCCCGGGAGAGGTTGGACCTGTACACTTTGTCTTGGCATCGTGGAAGTCGGATATTAAGCTGAGGGTTGAGGACGAATTTGTCAGTTGGCGAAAGTCGACATACGGCAAGCGGTAGAATTCACTTTTCTTTCTTTGAGAATGGGTCGGGCGACAATTAACTTGAAAACATTCAAATATTCAAATATTTTAAATCTTGAAAATAGCTTTATGTAGTTATCCAGCTTTGTGGTTAGTTTTGAACTTTTCTCGCACGGAAATTTTGTGTTTTTGTTTCTTCAATTTTAAGATTTCTATCAATCGTTCACAGATGTGTTTTTGTACGGTCTGAGTTTTGACCTTGATTAAATGTGTCCGTTTAAATGTGCACTTAGTCTTTAGTTTTAGACAAAATCCTTCCACGTTTAAATTTAAGAATGATTCGGCTTCCGGTTGAACCTAAGCTCACGTTAATTTGAATATGTTACAGGAGTAGAGAGTTCATTTTGAACGGCTGTGTTTGCGTTTGCCTCTTCCAGATCCTTATTCAACAACAGTGTAAACAGTATCGCCAAAGGAACATTTCCTACAAGTTTAAGAGAATTGCGAGACTTCATTTCTATCGGATTAACTTAAATGTTATATTTCAAGCACCTTTTAACTTAAAGTTTATTAGCAGGTAAACGTAACATTACAATCATGCAGCGTAGACATTTTCTTTTCTGTTAAACCGACTGCATTGTCAAAAGGTGAGAGCAAACCACTTGCAGTTGGAAGGTCGGGAGCTCGAATCTTGGCTGAATCACACCGAAGACTTTTAAACACGGAATCTACTGTAATTGCGCTTGATGCTCGACTTGAGTGTGTGCTGTTTACGTGCATGCACACGTACACTATCTAAACCAGAAAGACCCAACACCAATTGCCAACTCGGAGGTTAGACGCCATCTAATGTAACAAATCATTAATTCTGGAAGGAATAGTCTGTCAATAACGAGAATATTAACGTGACAAAACCCGCTTATAGTGGAGAAAATGACGACAGCTCTATGCTAACACGTTATTAAACTGGTATCGATCCAAGGATTTGATGAGAAAAAATAACAGTCTGAAAATTAACCTAGTCTTGATTCGAGTTCTCACCATATACAACCGCAGTGTACACATACTACCTTTCATTTTCCCCACCTTTGTATTTTATTGATGTCAGGAGCAACCTATATTAAAATCATAGCAAACGTTGAGCAAACGTCTTGGAAGGAGTATTATCAAAACAAAAAGATTAAGCATGTACACACAACCAGACGATCTTATTACTTGGTCATTCTATTCTATGGAAAAAATATATTCATCGAAAACATCGTAACACAAAAAATAAATGAACATTTAAGCATTAAAATTTAAATAAAATGGGACAGTAATAGATACTAAATCGTCAACACGTTTTGTATACTGAATGTAACATGGGCGTCACTAATGGGCATTGGTTCCTTGTAACATATGAAACCATGTTTTTATTATTGTGATTTCGGGACCACTCAGAGGACGGTTTTCCTAACCATGATTCGTAAAACCGACGGAAAGCATTACGTGCTAATTGGAAGTCACTGGATATGGTGTCCACTGGCGTAGGCTAGACTTTGTCAGGGGTATTTTCACATTTTTAAATCATGAACATTACTGATTCATGGACTCAATTTGCGTCACGTCATACTTTTTACCCTTTCTTCATAAACCTCGAGTCTAAACTCGAAATAAACACGAACAATCACGGCCGTTATTAAACTAGCCTGACATAAGAAAATATGAAAAGTGAAAGTTTTTTAACTAGAATTATACATCCTATTTGCAGAACTAAGAATCGTTTTCTACTATAACAAAAGACAACTATAAAAAAGTTTAGATAACTATTCCATGCCTCTCGAAGACTCACCTCCTCCCCCTTAAAAGGGGGGATTTTTACGGTCCTATTTGATAACCTTTAAGGGTCCTTATGGTTTTGCACCCGAAATTATGATCAGGGACTCACACGAGCCCCTTAAAATAATTTAAATGACCCATTTGGGAAATTAGTTTTGGGGTTCATTTTAACAACTGGTAGTGTGTGAGAGAACATGTGTGAACTTCAATCCTTTATTACCCCTCGTGCATGTGGGCTACCTAAATGGGTCCCTTATCATTTTCGGTAAATGCCCCCAGCGGTGTGGGCTTAACCATAAAGGACTCATACAGGTTTACTACCTATGCTTGAAAACACGTTTTTTAAATTTTTTTAGGGTCTTTCGTTTCTGTCAGAAGGTAACTTTGTTAGGGACGACTTTGTCAGAAGGCGACTTTGTTAGGGACAATTTTTTTACGGGCGACTTTGTTGACCTAGCGGGCGATTTTGTCAGGGAAAGTTTTATAGGGGGCGACATGAGTGATACTTTGTCCCACTGTGCAATAACTGGTTCATTGACCTGCAGGCCTCTTTTCAAGTGGACAATTAAATGTATTTCTGAGTAAGAGTTTATACGTTGCCCGCTTTATTGACTTCATAATTCAATGCTCCTACCTGGAGTGGAGTTTAATTCTCTTTTTATTTTATACACATAATTAATATTTCAAATCACAGAGCCGGCATAAACAGAGGGCTAGAGTTTTCAGGGGAGACTTTGTTACGGGCGACTTTGTGGACTCGACTTTTTCGGGTAAGACTCGACAGCTCCCACCCCCGGCCCCCAACCTTAAACTGAATTTGAACTTAGTTACTATGTAAGCGGACTGAGACGGTCTATCCAGTCAAGTTGAACTTTAATGCACCACTGCCTTAAGTGAAAGGTTTCTGCCGAATAAACCGCTGAATCATGGTTGCCATCCGATTTAGATTGTTCCCCTTTTTAAAAACATCACCATTCCTAAAAGGTTCTTAAAATAGTCCCTGGAAAGTGAGCTTTCACTTTAAGTGTAAGGTTTAAATGAATTCAACATTATTTTAGATTTGATTATTAACAATAATTGCTATGAATTTCACAGAACAAGAAGTATTTTTGGTTTTGGTTCCCAGGGTAAAATTCACTTTTAGTCCGATTTTGTGAGTCAGCCTAGCCTGGGGTCTAGTGCCATCCAAATACACCGACAGGACACACACACCACCTTTCATAATCCCAATCTTCGTTTTAATCGATGTCAGAAGCAACATTTATTACAAAAATAACAAATTTTTGCAAACGCCCGGTCTCAGAGGAGGAAACATCATATCAAACAATGTTCAACTGAGGCAGCCAACAACCAGATAATAGCAAAGTTTCTTCATTTTTTCTTTCTCTATCATTTCTATAAGAAGTAAATAGCTTTATTGTTCCTTTCGTAATTAGTTTTAAGCAACTCCATGGGAAGGATTTAGGGGGCGCCCCGGCCCCCCCCCCCCCCCCCCGCCGGTTCAGAGCCGTAATTATAAGTGGTCCCAGCGCCACATACATTCATTCGAAACTAACTAACAACATATCTTAATTTTCTGGAACCTTCCCGAGCAAATGGAAATGGAGATGTATTTCGGGAATTCATTACATGTAAACAACAGGAAAATAATCCATTTACTCTGTTGGCCGGTTTTGTTTTGACATGGATACACCGGAATACATGGAACTATACCGGTAATTTATTGAAGACATGTACTTTGTGATTCCTATGTCTTTGTCAATTGCTTCCACACTGTAATATGATGCGATCTTAAAATACGCTGATGAAGGCAGACTCGATGGCTAAGGGTGACTGAGACAGACTTGTATATTTCTAAGCCATTTTATTGATAACTTAACACGAGAACTAACAAGTGGCGGAAGAGGGTGAACATAAAAATACATTCTCCTATAGTTTGTTGTCCAAGAGCTGACAACTACAGTATTAAATATACGCTCAGTGTAGCATGATCATACAACACACACAAAGCATTATTATAAGCTTAAAAAATACACAGACTAACTTTAATTTCATCCCCTATGCCAATATAATATGTTGCAAAGGGCGCAACAATAATTGTAGCGCAAATAGCCCTCTTGTAGTCGAGGATAATTGTCAACATAGACTATAAAAAGAGATACCAAAATAGCTTCCACAACATATTTTTAAATCATCTGAAGAGAACATTCAGGTTAAAATTAAAAAAAACTGTTATCATAGTGGTAATAGGTTAATGAGCAGTTTCCATTTTGCTTTTCTTCAAGGGACCATTCTCATGATAAATGGCTATTTCTCACACTGCACGATAATCCAATGAAAATGCCTATTTCTGGACTTCCGTGGTCCCAAAAGCCAGAAAATTGTATCTAATAAGCCTAGGTTTAGACTACTTTTATTTATTTTGAATTCCGTATCTAGAGAGCCAAGCAGACTTTTTGTCTTGCCCATTTCATGCAATAAAATTATTTAATGGCTACTTCAGAGTGGTCACATGATGTAAATGACGTCAATTGATGTTTCTTGGTGTACCCATGGATAGAAAATTTATAGATAGATATATATAGAAGATATTATAATAGAAAAACATGTTTTAATAGAAAAACTTGCTGAGGAGAAATGGCAAAGTAGTCTTCTACCAGGTACGAAAAAAATATACCCTGAGCTGAGGCTCAGGGTATATTTACTCCTTCCAAGCCCCCCCCCCCCCCCCGCAGACCATTTCTCTCCCTCTGAAATCCCTAGCTCCTCCACTGCCCAGTTTTCGTCGGCGCTTTACAAGTTTACCCATTTAATCAAATATATTAAGATTATGGGGCCTATTATGCAGGAAGGCTTTTGGAGCCTGGGTTTCCTGAACAGAAAATTCGGAATCCTGAACTATCTGCCCGTATCCTTTTAGCAAATGTAAGATTTTAAGGCGGCGGAAGGGTTGGAGCTCGAGTCCCGCCCGGGTCATACCGAAGATCTTCTGCCATTGTGGTTGGTACTCAATTAGCAATGGAGTAGGAAAACTGCAAGACAGTGAAAAATTAGAAATGCTGTTACGAAAATCGTAACCACCTACTGTCCATAATTGAATCTATGCCAAAGTATTTTGGAACGTAGTAAACTAAACGAACCTGATTTCGGTGACTTACTTTACTTTGTAATTGTATACTACATGTAACGTAAGTCTTGGCTTATTGTTAGCAAAACCTAAGTTAAACCTGTAGCATTTTATTGGCTCTGAGATAATTATCTAACTTCCTATTGCCGTAGTTACAAGAGAGTTGCTACCTAAATTCTATTTTCATGTGGATTCGAACTCACTACAATACTTAGGAGAATATACTTTAAAGCTAGACGCAGTATGGGTTGCTAACGTTCAAATTTTGGGAATATTAATGCTTCAGCTTGCTCTTCGATACTTGTTTACTCGCGTGATAATAGGCTTCTGGTAATGTTCACTATGTGATGTGCAGCATGTAACATACTGCATAAAGTACAAGAACGTTTAGTTTTTTAAACACAGTACATACAGCAGGATGGTTGATTAGAATTAGGCCTACCTAGTAAGCTATAGCACAGAAAACCCGAGTTAATAACTCATCGATGAAATAATGAAATTTGCCAGGTATCAACTCCAAATAAACTTATACTCTAGTCAAAAAACGGGAAATTGATTTCAAACCATTCGATGTAAATTCAAATATGCGGGCAAAAAGTATTTGTTATCAAATTTTCTGATTTTTTTTCTTTTCAATAAACGGGTATAATGTACAGTAAATTATTACAGGAGCGCTACGCACTCTCCTTGCCCAGAGGTTCGTTTGCGTTTGACTTACTTAAGTCTTATTTTTGAAACAATAATATAACTGCCAAGATAAGAACCAGTCATATTTAACCATATCTTAACCAAAATTGACCATGAAGTCTCGTTCCCGTTTACGTGAGCCCCGCTACACTATGAGCTTAACAGAAGAGCTTACCACTCAATGTAGGTCAAGAAACGTTGACCTAAGGAACTGCCTCTGGAAAAAAGGAAGCGTGCCCAAGGTTCTGTCCATGACGTCATGGACAGAACAAAAATCCGTGACCGGTTCGACTTAAGCCATTGGTTGAAAAGTAGCCGTTAAACATCAGCTAAGACTCTCCTACAAAATTTATTTTAATTTTTCCCAGACAAACGCAAAAGTTTATATAGAAAATTTTTAGTTTTATGAAGACAACTTTGGAAAACACCACTGTACATGACTGGTGTCATTTGATGATACCTGCTTCATATCGGACATATTTCCCACTGAGCCATTACCAGACCCTGGGGATAATCCAACATGATTTTTTAAACAGTGTGAGCATTGCCTCATTAGAGGTTTGCAACATGCGGGGCATGCAAAGGGCGCCGACAGTGGCGCAGGCAAGAATCTTGCTCAAGGGGGGCCATGCAGTGTGTTGAGTGATCGTCGGCCTGGGGTTCTAAAGGGGGGGTCTAAAAGTCTAACAATGCCCATTTCAGGACCGATTTTTGGACAAAAATAGCTTGCTATTCATTTTGTGTAAGAGCGGTTACATTGCAGCTTTATCCGGAACGATTTGTGCACCGATGGATTAAATCCGTTCCGATTGTTATTTTAATCGCTCAGCAGAGCGATTATTTTTGGGGAAGCAGACCGATTTTTTTTTTTTTAGCTTCGTCCAATCATGGTCTGTGTTTGTAGTGAAGTCACGTATCATTTCAGCCCCAGAGACGATCAGCTGTTTACTCGACCAACATGAAGGCCGACATCGGGGAATGTTAACAGAACGTTATGCATTTAAAATGACGAATTTCAGTTAACAAATGACACTGACAACAATAATACATTAACAAAGACGTTTTGACGATTCATAGAATGAAAATGTCGATGCGACTGGTGAGTTTGTGCTTGTTTCTTGAACAAAATTCTGCACAACTGTATACTTTAATTCGTAGAGTGGGCTATGTTAACGTAATTACTATACAAAATATTGCGCAGTTTTATACAGCGGTATATAGGCTAGCCCATGGAAGACGTAGTGAGCTGGTAAAACCTAGGCTAGGCCTAGAAATGCCATGGTAAGGCCGACAGTTGGCGAAACAAGGGACTGCGGTCACCGTGACATTTCCCACAACTTCACTGGCTCTTAGTGCATGCTGGACATGGTCATTGGGGGAAATACCTACGCCTTGTTGGGACTAAGAAAAGTTAAATACCAATAGCTGTAAGGCCCAACGTTAGTAGGCCTCACAGGCGGTCCTAGCGTATACTATATATAGTGTAGATATATAACGCTAGGACAGCCTTTGTTAGGCCTAGGCTTAGTGAGATTGAGAGTACAGGAGGTGGCCGAGCAGTACTAGCCCAACTGAAGTAGCCTGACTAGACCCTATAGTGAATGCATCTCGAGTCGGTCACTGCATACACTAGCACCTACACGACGTAGGCCTTAACACTTCTTAATTGATCAATGAAACTAAATTTAGGGCTATACCTTAGCCTGGGGAACTGGTTTTAGCATGTGGCTTAGGCCAAGGCCTTCCCTTGCATGCCTTTGGCCCACTTACTACACAAACGCTTGTTCATATGAACATTATATTTTTACTTAAATTCCTTCTAAATTAATGGTCGAATCCTACAGGCCATAAAAGAGACCCAGTACTCTATGACCATATAGATTAGCTCAGTGGTCTGTAGAGCTTTGCACTTCCAGGGGTTAAGTCATGAGTTGGAGCTTCGGTAAATCCAAAGCTTCTTCGATATTTTGTTGGAAAAGGCGGACATTACCATTTTAAACCCTGGGCACACATAATTTGGAGTCCCAGATTAAAATAAAACAGCTTTCAGAGTACCATAAGGAAGATAGAGATCAAAATGTGGCCATTTTCCACCTGCCCGACCCACTCGAAATGAATATCGTAGATCAGGATCAGGTTTAGAACTGCGGTGGAAGGTTTAGATTTGCGGGAATACTCGCTCAGTAGAAGGAAATCATTAATTCTCACATTTCTGAGCGAGCCTTTTTGAAAAGCCTTTTGTATACTCGCTCCACTTCAACATATAAATGCCCCTTAAATGTGTTTCATCTATATCTTTCGGATAAAATATTATTAGGGTGTGGGCTCACATAACGGTCATGCACCTCTCAGGTAGGCACCACCAAAGTGCCACTTACTGTTATCATCATACAAGTACTGTAATTTATCATGGTACATCGATATCGAAATAAAACTTATAATGACATCTGAAGTCAAGAATTAAGTGTGTTCGATATTTCACATTGTCGCTCCTTATTCATCACCATGTAGGTTTTTCTCATTTTTGTAAAAGTTGAGATTTTCCTTTTTTTTTTTTTTTTTTTGTTTCACGAATCTAAGGTCCAACCCCCCATCCTCAATACACGCACCAGACTGCATACCTTTCTCATATACCTGTACCCCGTGAAGTCGTGCAATTGCTATGTAAGTCGAACTCGGTACCTTTTTGTAAAATTTTGGTCAAACGTACTACAACCTACTCTGCCATGATACTTTTGCCCGGTCACTAAGGTGCGTAGTTCATAAGAAATCTGAGTGGTCCATTCCCTGCAAGAGCTGGCAAAAACAGTCGCAAATTAAAGTTAAGGAACTCGAACTAGTAAATCCATTGCAACATGAATTTTCAACCGTTTTTCGCCGATATACTACGCATTAACGGATGAACTTTTGCTAAACTTTCCAGTACAAGAAAATATTTAGAAGAAAATGATTTTATACCCTTTATTTAGGATAGACCTAGAGATATCAAAATAAGCATACTCCCGCCATCTCTATGTCGGAGATTACGTCACAATCAAGTAATAGGCGTGATGCTATTCAATCGTTTCCAGATCGTGCTAGTGTGACCTACAGACCGAAAACGATTTTCAGTCCGGAGAGTATCGGTCCGGAAATCGGTATCGCAAAGTCATGTCATGTTATGTCATATTCCCTACCTTCCAAAGTTAAATTTGTTCTTTAATTTGCATACTTTTACGAGTCTAATAAAAGAGCATCATCGGTCGGCATAAGAGAACGAGATCATTTCAATTTTTTCTTTTTTTTTTTTTACTCGCCCACAAAACATAATTCTAACACGAAGATTATCTGAGAGAAACGCCACCATCAGTTGGCGAATAGCATGCAGAAAATTTCGATGAAACCAGGCCTTGACCCCACGGCGTTACGTGGGGGCAAGAGAAAGCATTTGCCCCCAGATATTTGCCTTTCCCTCTACTTGCTTCAACCAAAGGTCAGTTAGAAGTTGAGTTAACCAAAATATCAATAATGAACCTCCCCGGGGACGTAACTTTTCATTCAGAGATATGGAAAACCCTCAGAGTGTCCTGGGGCTTTGCCCAGTGAACCTCTTTGCTCAAGAACGAGGGCTTTGGGCTCGGTTTTCACCAAAACGTTCTGCCCCAAACATCATTTGCACTCAGTTTGACCCCCCATCGCCCTTTTTGACATTCTGGTGCTGCCACTTCCCCTTAGATGGCCGACAGTAGCATTTCCCAGACTTCTACAACAGCAGCTGCTTCCTTGTTTTGTCGTTTGCAATTAACTGCTCAAAATAAGTTTAAAAACTGCGAAGTGATGTGAAAGTTATTACAAAATATGTTGACCCGAATACGTGACCTAACTAAGCCTAGCGTTACCATTCTTGGCTCTGAGAGTAAAAAAAAATTGAACTCGCCCCGCTCAACTCCCGATTATAAATGATTTTACTCCTAACATCTTTTGCATGACAAAAGGCACTTTATATACTCACTTCACCATAACCTTCCGCTCACCTGCGGCCGTCACTTACGTCTATGCCGGCTTGGGAAGAAGTCTGAGTGATAGGACGCTTGCTTTTAAAAATTCTTGAAACGGTAGGTGTCCATGCAGGTAAACTGATCCCACAAATGCTTCCCTATGAAGTAAGTCCCATAGAAAAGTCAAAATTGACCCGAAGTAGGAAACGAAAAAATCTGGGCTTTATGTTAATTTCTGAGGAATTGACAGTAGCTGTTCGGACGAAAACAGATTGAAGACCAAAGCATATTACATAAGTTATTAAACGTGCCCTCAGTGACGACTCGAAATTTTGCTGAGGTCATTGAAAATTACTTGCCAATTTCCTGGGGGTTGAGTAACAGGTCACCTGAAAGAGACAAAATATTAGCCTAAAAAAGAGTAGGGGATTTTAATGGCAATATGGTTTATCGAATGAGAGCCAGGTAGAATTTAATTGGTGGATGAACTATATAGATGGCTTAATCAAATTCATGAGTCATGGTCAAAGTCACGCAACATTCACCGTTAACGTGTGATGCATCACTATCAGGCTGGGGATGCATACGAGATGGCATGTCAAGGTGCATGGAATGCCATAAAGAAAAAAATTCTTATTACTGTTTTAGAACTTTTAGGTGGTGATAGATAGAAAGATATGGAATCTGGCATCCCATGTACCAGAAAAGGCTCGTAGAGGGATGGACTCACTGTCCAGATGTGTGAAAGCAAATATTGAGTGGACTCTTAACAAGGAAATCTTTCGTGCCATAACAAAAGTGTGGGTAACCCGGTGAAGATATGCGTGTGTCTATTAGTTAGACAGGGCGTTTAAAGGGTTCCTTATTCGTTCGCATTTGCGGTCGATACTTGTACCTAAAATTAGGAAAATACTGTTTTATGCCTTTCTTCCTTTCAGACTAATCGGGCGGTTTCTGGAAAATCGAAGAAAAGAAGGCAAAAGGCATTCTTATCCTTAATTTCTGAACCACGCAAACGTGGTACGTAAGAGCCATGGAACTCTCACTCCCCCAGTAGTAGTACCAGTAAAAAAAACTTCACCTTTATGCAACAAACTAAGATTACTGGTTTGTCACATTTCAGGGAATCGTTGCGACTGCGAAAGATGTCGGATGAGGCTGCAGATATCATTCTGCCGCATGGAGACCTGCTACTCAACGCCTTTATACAGTCTTTGAAGTGGATCCTTTTCTATCGCAAGGGCACGGTGATTCCTTTCATTCATCAGCTCCATAGATCATTGAATTTTTAACGAAAATTTTTAGGTGGTCTCAGTTTTAGTGCCATAAATACAGCAAGAAGTATCCTCTCTTCTTTTTATTAACACCTGCAAATGCATACAAACATATTTCGATCAAACGTTTTTGAATAGTGTTTTCGAATCGAGGACACAAAATGCCGGGGACCATATAGAATATATCGATATATCGATTTGCCAGTACCTGAAAGGTCTCGGTTCAAGCAAGTAATGATCTTTGGAGAACTAAACCTTGAAGGCTGCTACTCTTACAGCCTTGGCTTCGGCTCAGAGATGCCAGACGTTGATCATTTGAATATTGATTCAATGGTGACGACTCCTGGCCAGGTTATATTCTATGTTGGTAAAAAAACTGCAGCAAGAACGCCCTGAAAACATGGGCTTCAAACTTTGTTTTTCTCAGTCTGTAAACGATAAAATTGTCTGTGTTTATTCTGTAATCGTTGCGTACTTAGAGGAGACAAGACCTTTAAGAGTGGAAACCAAATTCTTGATAAGTTACTGAAAGCCGCATAAGGCTGTTTCTAAGGAAATTATACGTCGATGGATAAAATAAATTCTCGGAGCATCGGGTAAATATTCCAGGCGCAAAGTACTTTTGCCGTATCGGCGTTTGCAGCCTCCAACAGAAACTTATTAATCGATGTTATTGTACAGACCGCTGGATGGTCAAATAAAGCAATAAAAAAACTTTTTGTTTTCATTTCTACAATACAAAGTCAGATTGTGCATCTCAGTTTATGCATCTCAATTTCAAGCGGCTATTACGAAATGGGCTCGATGGATGGATAGATGGATGGATAATGGACGGACGGACGGATGGATTGGACCTTATTAAGCCCAAATATGAGCAATTTTCACTCGCATTTGCAAATTAAACAACATAAAAACAAAACGTACGATAAAAATTAGTACGAGTATTGCACAATGATGATCTTATAAGATCGGCGTAATGTAAAGACATGGATTTTGGCAAACACGCGATGGCTAATCCAGGGTTAATCTATTTATAAGGCCTCATTTTACCATTCCTTTCAAGGACTTTATAATGAAAGTCTCCATGTAATCGATGCTCAGCACCTTTAATCATAGATTTCATTTTGCGTTCGAGAAAGATGGTAAAATGAGGCCAGGCAAGGAAGTTGATTGTTGCAAGTCAAACGGACAGCTTTTTTAACATGATATCAATTCTCTTTTGGGGCGTAATTAAGGAACGATGCCACATCTACACACAATTAAATACGTAAAACAGAACGATTTAACATACTTAAGATGGTCAAGATGGTTAAGAAGGTCAATATGGAATGATTTTAATTTTCTGAGGCAATAAACACGACAGCTGAGCTTTGACCTCATATGATCGGTATTTTAGGTACATAAAAAAAAGTAGTACAATGTCCAAATATTTGTATGTGTGAACACGTTTAACTGTAAAATAACAAATATTTACAGGATATGATGGATCAGTGCCTTGCCTGAAATCAGTGATCATTTCCTTTCTTTTAACTAACATATGACTGAAGAAATATAACTTTTCAATACTGAACAAGGATGTGTCAAATTCATTGACATAATTGGAATGATTGTCATTTGAAGTAAGCCCAACTAATGCTGTGTCATCGAACTTGATAATGGAGCAAGAGTCATTTAGTGGGGAACACTCGGAAGGACCTATAGTACCATAGGTTCACAGCACTTAAAAGCCACTGATGTTAAAGCCATAGGACAAAGGTAGCACATAAATTTCACATTAGTTTCGGTGGCACGGGGACAATACAAGACGTTTTCCAGATTGCAGGAACCGTGCTAGTGAGGAACAGCAAATTGAAGAGAGTGCAGAAGGTACACTGAGTTCGGCACTACACAATTTCATAAGCGCTGGAAGATGAAAGCCGGACCCGGAGCGTTAGTTTGTGAACACGATGATGTTGGACCTCTTCCTCATTATAAGTGAAGTGGCCAGCACATGAGATGGTACCCCTGTGATCATGTATAATCTGGGTCGTTGTCTCACTAAAATTGTGACAGTCAAAACGTTTGAAAATGATTCAGTTCATTAACAAAATGCAGTAAAAAAATTTGTGTGTGATTCTTGACTACCATTTTTGGAATTATAACCTCATATGAGCCTCGTTCCCTCCCGAACCTTTTGGACAGTCTTTGCTTTAACGTTTGATTCATTTTTGTTTGTTCTTAAAACGTTCTTTCCTGGTCGTCTTCTTCAGTTCTTTTTTGGACCAGTGCACGTCCCCGGACATCCTCTTGACCAAAGACTTGCTTTTTCTGATTTATTATTTCCTTGACATGCGTTGTGACCGATGATTCATTGTTAGGGACAACCTTATAAATAACTGTTTATATGCAAAGATCACTACAGACGTTTACGTTCTGCACAACTGTTACCGAGTATTCCCTGACGTCATTCACAGAGTTTGTGATGACATCACAGTTCGTGCGTTCAAAGTTGCTTTGGAGGTTGTTCACTGCCTCGTTAGTCCATCTCCTCACCTGATTCACGTTAGGGCTTTCTCTCTGAACAATGGGTAGATATCGAGGTCTAAGGAAACAGGTTGTGATCAGGTTGCCCTAAAGGAGGCCGTTTGAATAGCAGAGTATGGATCCTTAACATTAGCATATCAATGATCCAGGTAGGCCATACCTCCAGTGGCACAATATGGTGGTAGTATTTAAATCCACTTTTCAAAAATTTACAGTAATCAAAATCGTCTGTAATCAGGAATAATGCATTCGGGGATGACAAGTCTACCGGTTGCAGCGCCGGGCTGCATTCTTATGCTGTTGTCTTGGCAACTAGACTGCTTGGGACATAAACCATTGTCTTCATCACAAGTGAAAATTCCCGGGGAAAGAAGTATTGAGGCAGTCCCCATATAAGAATTTCCCTGTTGACGTACTGTTGGCGTACAAGATTAATTCTTGATATTTATGTTATTGCGATGGCACCATTTTTGGTTAACATATGCACATTCCCCCCCCCCCCTGTTCAATTCTATCTCGAATCAAAGTAGAACCATCTATACCAGTATGGAAATCCCCAATATATTACTCATAATCATTGAGGGCAGGTAGGGTTTGTGCCCTAAGCGCCGCAATCTGCGTTTTATACCCCGGTCTTCTAAATTTTATGTCATTAGGCAAACTTAAGAAACGTACACAGGAAGCATATTGACGTAAGAAGTATATATAGGCCTAGGCTTCAGTCAGTTATCCTCACCATCAGATCGAGCAAGTGAATCAACGAAAACGTTACTTGCAAAGGACCACGGAATAGCATAAAAAAGCCAGCTTTAAGAGAAACCTCCACTCACAAACAAACATATAACCATATGTAAATGACCATCGAGATAGGCATAGGCATGAAACAAAATACAAGAACAAGAAATATTTGTGAGCATGTCGACGCAAGAGCAGCGCCATCATGCATCAAAAAATGGTTACAAAATGATTACTTGAATATTGCAAATGTGAATATCTTCTCTTTCGTGTCCTCATCAGCTGCTTTGAAATCTCACGAAATCCCTGGAACGCTATGTATAGATGAGACAGAATTTAAGCGAACTTATGTGAAGTTTATTGAGATTCTATCGAGTCAAATGCATGCCAGAAAGGGTTACATCCCACTTAGTATATTTACGTAACAAGACATGTGAAAGGAGTGTAAATATCTTGAAACCCTTCCTTCAGGAGTGCAGTGATTACTTATGCGGCTACCTGCTTGGAAAAATTTGGTTTGCCCAGCAGCAAGCTCTCATGTGTCCCGTTTCATGCATGAGTTTGAACCAATAGAATCCCAACCAAATTTCACAAAAGTTCGTTTAACTTTAGAATTAGGACATGGCTTTTCGGCAACTATGGCAATAAACCTAACGCCTTTACATTTTGCCTCAGAACATTGAACATTCAGGTTGGGTTGACAAAAGGGTTCAAATGTCATTCATGTTTAGCAATATGCATTAAGGAATGCGTGCAACTATGGACCAACAAGCGACATTTTTTTTTATTTCTGAGAAAAATCGGCATTTCCTATTTGGGAAAATCTATCGAACTGATGAGGGTTAGACTAGAATTGACCCAGTTGAACATCAATTTTTAACCGAAAAAGAGACAGGAGACAGAAATCGTTGTGCATTCTCTTGTAACTTCGCTTTCTAACCGACGTATTGGAATAAGTTTTATTGTAGTCCTGCCAAGAAGTAGAACTGATACAATAAAAATGTGCAGGAGCAGCAGAAAGTTTGAAGCATCCCCTGCAATTAGGCCGTCGAAAATCTTTGCCAACCCCTTCCATTAAAAGATGTTTTTATTACGTTAAGAGATATAATACTTATGACAAAGTAGAAAATAAGATTAATCCCTAAGAATTCCTTGTAAAGAATGTAGTTTTATGTGTTGTGATTTTCTCTCTTTTTAGAAATTTAGACTACAACAACATTAACACCATCGCCCAAGGGGTCCTTCCAAGGAGCTTAACAGCACTGTAAGATATTTTCTATCCTTTAATGTCAACATTCTCTTCTGTAAATTACCTTTATAAATAGGTCAAATTGATAGTGGTGTGTTATGTAGTATTAATATTATATTTTCCCCAGTTACAAGTATTACCGGCTTATTCGTAATATCCACATGTTTTGTTACGTGTCGCAGTCGGTCATATCATGTTCTTGGCGTGGTTCGTGTGAGATCGGGTCGCCATTGGCACGGATTCAATGAGAGTAACGGACCAGAGTTATCTCATTCGTGGGCAATGTTTTAACCAAAAACTAATACAAGACACAAAACCAGTCTCGACTTGCAAGTCGGACGCCAGTAACAGCATTTATGAGTTAACAATTCAATTGCGATGATCTGCGTTGACTTTTGGCTCTAGTACGAATTTTGACTTGATTTAGACCCTCAAGTTACAACTTGCTTTAATGTCCGTAAGAGGATACAGCAATGATTTCTAAACTATTACAAAATGATAAACTTGACCGCCCGATCATCTCGAGAAAGAATATTTAAGTGAATAGAATCTAATACTTAACTTTGTCTGGGGGAAAAATAAGTGCATTTCATACCTTTTTCAAAATACAAACGAACAAACAAACTCATTAGTAATTATGGTAGCTGCTTGAAAAATTCGTGTTCTGTAAGTGATTAATTTCGCTACAACAATTTGAGCATTATGCATCTGAAACACAATATGATTGATTAGTATTTATGCAAAGGAACCTGTGGCCGCAACCTAATAAATTTAGTCTCTAAAAATGTACGAAAATATTTTAAGGGTATTGTAACCAAAAATTATGATGGCTTGATTAAATTGATTTCATAATAATCATTATCAATTACAATTACATTGTCACGATACAATACGTTACCAATTTCCCGTATACTTTGAATATTGGTAAAATGTTTTACAATAAATGGATTAAATAATCTTGTTGTTCCGGTTTGATCAAGTAGTATTTTAGGTGAATGCATGGACGGCATCCTTCCAAAAACTTAAATAGCATTTTGAGACCATTTCTGTGTTGTAAATTTAGGCATGTTCAATGATATATGTGTTATTTTTTAAACACATAGACTAGGGGTAATTATCGTCTGAGGTTTAACCTGTTCAAACATTCCGGGAAAAATAAAAGAAATTTTTTTAGTCTGCAACGTCATAACACTAAGGCGGTTCAGTTGTAATGGATCCGTCAGCAGTAGGGAGTCAAGAAATAGCATCAACAAAACCTTAGGATTTTCTTCAACCTGATAACGATACCGGGAATGTTATACCTACAGTTTCCTACCTAAATTAACCTATCCACGATGACCGTGTTATATCTTAATTTACTTGTTGAAATTAACCTGAACTAGGATTCAAAGGATCAAAGTCAGTGATTCATTAAGGGTAACACTAGAATCAACCCTGACTTATACCAGTTTTCAAACAGGAGCACAGACAGCATGCTTCGTCTTATGTTCGGTGAATTTTGGTAAGACTTATAACATCCGTGGTAAGGATGAGAAGTAATGCAACGAGAGGGGTGTGAATATCCGCTACAATCATTTAAGAGTAATTTGACATCTTGTACTTTTTTAGTTATTTTTAAGTTAATTTTACAGTAATAAAACTTCACTGCATCTTTTATCCTTCTCCTGGTTCATTTTACTCTAATACGGCACCTTTTTCTTCTCTAAGTGACATATAACACATTCAAGTGGGTGTGCCGTGGAAACCCATATGAACGTTGCCTTGTTAGGCTTTACCAAAGCTCCTTGTTTTTCCGCGAGTAACAATGGTAGAGGTACATGGCAATACGACATCATATGTCTCAGATTAACATTTCGCAGTCGCAATAAACACCAGTCGTGCAAAAAGTTGTCGGTCTGCATTAAGGGCAACTGTCTTCCCTTTAATCTTTGATACGGTCTTCTTCGTGATAGTCTCAAATGTGAACAACCTCTGTTTCTTTATTGGAATAAAGAAATATTCTCCTCCATCCGATTTAAGTCTGTGTGCACATAATGCTAAAAAGTTGGCATCTCCAATACACTCAGCTTTCAATTAATCAGACTTAACAACTTCGGTAGCAACAATGCCATACGAGAGGTGTACTAGGTCTCTACCTTCTCCTTAAAATGGATTAATCATGCTTTGAGTTGTCGATGCTACTTCTTTAACATCCATGTCGTCTTTTTGTATCCGTGATTTATCCAGCACCTTCCTACTTCTACCAATTGCGTTTTTCCAGCCATTTCGTTACAGTTGCTTGTGATTTTCAGAATATTGGTGTTGAGTATGCAACCAGCGGAGAACTGCACCTTGATTGGTGAAGAGCCATTGAGACCCCTTTTTGTTTCAGCATCTCTGGTGCATGTTTGTTTGATGCAAAAGTCTCACTCGATTTGTGAAAATTCATAATCCTCTTGTCGTTGAACGGCAAAGTTTCCATTGGCCAGGGCCTCGTGAACAAATGGGTGCACACTCATGAGGTCAAACATCTCCATGTAGTATGCTAACAGGTAACGTGAATAGTTAGGTCTACCGTTATCAAACATTCATGTAGGAATTCTTCTGATAACTCTCATATGTAATTCCTAGCTTCCTGTTCTTGTAGCTGGTGTTAAAAACAGCAAATCCTCTACCACATTAATTTAGGAGGTCCAGAAGACAATTGTTGCGTTGGCTTTGCTCATCATACCTGCAAGTTCAGCAAATGATGTAGTCGACATGTTGAAGTCATGGCTTGCAGTGACTTCTGAAATATCATACAGGTTTAATGCAATGTATAATTTGCTCATTAAAATGTTCGTCTTCAGTGCTGAAACCATCCATATGGGACTCAAATTGTAGTTGTAGCAAAGCATCATGCACTACTTTATGGGCACGCATACTCCTAGTAAAATGATTAATAAATTAGTCCATTAAACAAACCTTAGGCAATAAGACCTGATTCAATCATTATGTCACTAACACCAGCATCTTTAAACCTTTTCTAATACATGCAGAAGCAGACATCCCATTTGTCACCGTAATTGCGCAATCTTTACACCCTCGGCACTCGCGGTGAAAGGCATTCTGGGAGACCGTACTCGAGCTAACCTACGCAGAAAAAGCAGACACCCGTAAAATTGTCAATAACTCCTATTCAAGGTCGTACGTGATTGGGTAGTTTTTGGTTATTCGAAGAAAAATAGAAAGTTAAATATTCAAAGAAACTCGTTTTAGTAAAAAGCGTTTTCCCAGGGAGTGAACTTTGGCTAGAGTCTTCGCTTGGCTAGAGTCTTTCCGGGAAAAACGAAGGAGCGCTGACGAGAGCGCACTGGCGAAGTTTAAAAACTGCAGGCTTTGGGTCTTCAAAATGAGAATATATTGAAATACCATTTGAAAGAGGGAGAAAAAATTCCAAATATAGTGGTACCTTTCTCGCTACCCTTTTATCTTCACTGAAACGTTATAAAGAACACCTTTCCTTTGTACTGCTTATCAATTCATTATATGTACAAACTTTCTCATCACTTACGTATATGTGCACGCCCGATGCATAGCATTGTGTTGGATCTTGTACCACAGTGTTGCAGTATAGTAGGAACCATCATGCATTGCGTTTCAAGATGACTGACTGACTAAAAGATTTACTGGAACCAGATTCTTGGCATAGACAAAGCGGGATTGACCGTCTTCAGGAAAATTGGAATGATACATCAACGAACCTATGTGGGTAAATATATTGCCTAAAAGTTCTCAGCATTTAGTGTTTGTAATAAACTCCCGCTGATTCTTGTGCCTTTTGGCCGATATTTCTCCTGAAACTGGTTGTATGATAATTTGTGAAGTTAGTCTGGTAGGTATCATAGTTATCTCGATCGAAATTGGAATTAATCGAAATAAAAATAAAAAATTCTTTTAACAAGTGCAGGTTTCCATAAGCGGCTAAAATTCAAAATTGCGTGACGTCATCACAGCTTAATATATTTCGATTGCCCCCGAGGTCAGCTTTCCAACTGGCAAGATAGCTTTTAACCAGAATGCAAAAATGCATTGAGGTTTCGATGATGCATACAGAACATGTTCTTTTCAAAAAATGCTGCATTTATTGTAACACATGGTGACCCAAAGTGACCTTTGACTCCCCCAGTAAGTAACTGGTTTTTCTTTTAACCAAAACACTTCTACAATGAAAACCCAAATTTCATGCTGTGCCTTAAGATAATCTATCCTATTAACAAAGTTTTCATAGTTTGATCTCTGGTGACCCCAATTGACCTTCAACCTCCACCAAGGACAACAAAAGCCATCTTCCAACCATCACACATCCACATTCTAACTTTGAACTCTCTCTCATTTTCCCACCTTGAAACACAAAGTAGGAGTTTTCAAGGTTTGACCTTGGATAACCCCAGGTGAACTTTGACCTTTACCAAAATTAATAGGGTCCACCCTCTCGTCATAATTCATTAACAAACCAAGTTTGAAAAAATCCAAGCTTCCTACCATTAGATATCATGCAAACAAGGTTTTCAGGGTTTGAGCCTCCTGTGACCTTGGATGACCTTTGATCTCTAACAAAATCAATAGGGTCCTCCTGAACATTATGATGCATCAACATACCACGTTTGAGATTAATCCAAGTTTCCTACCTTGAGATATCATGCAAACAAGGTTATCGGAGTTTGACCCCCTGCAACCCCAGATGACCTTTGACCCCTACCAAAATCAGTAGGATTTTTCCATACATCAAAACGCATCAACATATCAAGTTTGGAATCAATCTAAGCTTCCTTGCCTGAGACATCATGTAAACAAGCTTTTCAGGGTTTGGCCCCCTCTGACCCCACATTACCTTTGACCTCTACCAAAATCAATAGGGCACTTTCTTACATTATGATGCATCAATATCTCAAGGTTGAAGTCAATCCAAGCTTCCTTCCTTGACATAACGTGTAAACAAGGTTTTCAGGGTTCGGCCCCCCTTTAACCCGAAATGACCTTTGACCTGTACCAAAATCAATAGGATTCTTCCTTACATCATAATGCATCAACATAACACGTTTGAGATTAATCCAAGTTTCCTACCTTGAGATATCCTGTAAACAAGGTTTTCCAAGTTTGACCCCCCTGTGACCCCAGATGACCTTTGACCCCTACCAAATCAGTGGGGTTTTTACATACATCTTAATGCATCAACGTATCAAGTTTGAA
Source organism: Holothuria scabra (assembly GCA_037179385.1). Taxonomy (NCBI): domain Eukaryota; kingdom Metazoa; phylum Echinodermata; class Holothuroidea; order Aspidochirotida; family Holothuriidae; genus Holothuria; species Holothuria scabra. The sequence goes on from CM074200.1 coordinate 20,076,340, forward strand.
ATTACTCCAAGTTTCCTACCTTGAGATATCATGTAAACAAGGTTTTGGGGGATTGACCCCCTGTGACCCCAAATAACATTTGACCTCTACCCAAAATCAATAAGGTTCTTCTTCCCATCATATTGCATCAACAAATCAAGATTCAAATCAATCCAAGCTTCCTACCTTCAGATATCGTGTAAACAAGATTTTCTGGGTTTGACCCTCTGTGACCCCAAATGACCTTTGACCTCTACCAAAATTTGTAGGGTTCATCCACCCATCATACTGCATCAACATATAAAGTTTGAAATCAATCCAAGCTTCCTACCTTAAGATATTGTGTAAACATGGTTTTCCGGGTTGGACCCCTGTGACCCCAAGTGACCTTTGAACTTGACCAAATGAGTTAAATGTAAAGTATTTCGAGTCCTTTGACACCTGTGACCCCAAATAACCTTTAAACTCAATGAAAACTTATGCTGTTCTTTTTCTTGATATGGGACATCTATGTACCAAATTTGAATACTTTCAAACATTCCTACTGTGCCATATCGTATTGTAAAGTGTTTCGAGTCCTTTGACCCCTGTGACCCCAGATGACCTTTGAACTCCATCAAAAACGATAGGGTTCTTCCTCTTCATATGGGGCATCTAAGTACCAAATCTGAAAACTGTCAGATATTCCTATCTTGAGATATCGTGTTAACGAGTCAGTTGTGTTAAATGTAAAGTGTTTCGAGTTTTTTACCCCTGTGACCTCAAATGACCTTCAAACTCGACCAAAATCGATAAGGCTCTTCCTGTTAATATAGGGCATCTATGTACTAAGTTTGAAAACTCAGCGACATTCGTATCTTGAGATATCGTGTTAACAAGCAAAGTGTCACAAACACACACACATACACACACACATACATACATACACACGCACGCCATCATGATTGCATTGGTTTCTCTTACCATCAAAACCAAAAATCTTCATCACGACATCACATTTTTTATGTGCCCGCTTGAGTTGCTGGATCAAAAACCAGAAAAAATACATTTAACACTAATGCATCTGCGTATTCAATGCTACGAGTCAAAACGGTTTGTACAGTGTCCGTCTGTGTGGGGTTTGCATTCAGTGCGGGAATGTACCTTACTGTTGATTTGGGTAGGTATGACATACACAGCAATGTCTTGAATCCTATTCAAGAAGGAATCCCGCTATGTTTAAATTTTAGCAAATTGTAAGCTAATTTTAATTTGCGAGCTTCGGATTCAGAGTTACTCTGTCTGTCAGTACAGACATCAATTTCAGCACCTTTGAAAACAGGTCCTCTCTTCTTGCCATGCCCGATGAAGGGTGAAATTTCAGTAGGCGGTGGTTCTAATGTTTTATCCAGTACTCATCATGCCGTGACGTCTCTTCTTGAGAAATCAACATAGACACCCCGGTACATCAAAGGCGGTGTGGGGTGTAACTGTGCCGTAAAATGAGCTGAGCTTTCATTGTATTCATACTGCGTGAAAGACAATTAACACAAGCTTGATAGACCTGTTAGCTAACCTCAAATGTTACGTAACATTTTGTGTATTTGAATATATCTGTCATTGTCAATCGATTAATCAGACGTGAAATGTGACTACATCAAGTGTGGGTGTAGTGAGCTTCATTTCCTCCCTGAGGCGATAAGAGGTAATCAGGCAGAGAAGGAGAATGTAGCAAAAAGAAAGAAGGAACGTTTCATCATGATTTCAAAGAAGTTTCGGTAGGAATGTCGATATGCTGTAGATGCTGTTGTGACCTTTTAATCATGATGGCGTTAGTACTGTGTGTGTAGTTACCTTCCCTGACAAAGTTTCTCTCCAAAATCAATGTTATCCCCAAAAAGTGTGGTAAACGTACCTAGATACCTAGAGGTAGAGACACTATCTAAGCTCAGTCAACCGGAAATGGCATTTCCCAGTCTTGCAACTAGATATGAAGCAGTCGCTACTTTGAGCTTTCCTTTGATATGAAAGTTTCACTTCAATAGAAAAAACCAACTTGCCAAGTGATCAGAAATTTACCAGGAAAAGGGTACTGCTACAATTAGATTTAATGGTCTTGTCTCTTGTCGGGGAAGGGGGCTGTGCAACGGAATTGAAAACACACTAATGTATTAAGGAATCTTCGTTGTATCCAGTTGCAAGATCCACTAAATAAATGAAATTTTCTACGTGACTGCCCAAACTCCACACTATAAATGGTTTAACTTCCAGCGTATTTGAAAATATGTCGCGTTAGCAGGTGGCTTCAAATGGCTTTTCAGTCATGGGGAGACACTCTCACTTTACTTTTTATCACTGTGTGTAGATCAAAAAGGTCTGGCCGATTCTCATTACCGTTGCTAGAATTCGGCTGTCAGGGCAGGCCAGATTGCAGACCATCGAGCACTGCATGCACATAAACAGCTACTTGCCCGTTTTTGTAAGGAAATTTCGGAATTGTAAGTTTTCTGGAAGAAATTGGTTTTCTAGTAAGCAAAATACAATAAGATTTTCCAGCTGACTGAAGTTATCTGGCCCGCATCTTTTATCAGCCTGTTGATAGGCTCCACCACGAAACTGGACAACGAGGGGGGCAGTCTTCCCCGACTGGCGCATAACGTGCGCGCACGAACTGAAGATGGGATCCGGGATGGCAGAGATAGTGAGAAGTAATTTAAACCAATTTAGGTGCATAAAAATATAGTTAAAAAATAGTTCATAATTAAAAAACCTAGTTCATGATCATGAATCCAGTAACTTCAGTCCTTTACGTTTTCGCATTTTTAGACCTCCCCGAAAAAATGCGTCCCTCCCCAAAGGGGGATGAGATAGGACAAGATACATGAAATGAGATATAACAGAGCTAAGAAGAAGTGATTGAAAATCGATTTCAATATGAATTTAGATGGCATTACAAGACAAAAAAATATGTTCAAAATCATCCACCCAGGAACTTCAGTCCAAAAAGGTTTTTTATTTTTTTTTAATATTTTTTATTATTTTCAGGCCTCCCCGACCAAACCGCCGACCTTCCCAGACGAAGGCAGTGTTCCCCGACGGGGGCCATGCCACCCCCTCCGGTAGCGCCACCCCTGGGCAGGCCTATATAGCTAGGCTAGGCCCAAGCCTAGCTCTTCTACGTATAATATGTGCAAGGATCCGTGAAGTAATATGACTAGCCTAAGTCAAGTTTTGACGATAGTTGTCCAGGCTTGCGTTGGTATTAAACAGGCCCCTTTGTAAGGGTAGTCAATATACTGATAGGTTTTGCTATCCGCTAATGTTAGAGTATACATAGCATTGCCTATGGGCCAGTATTAAAACGCCAACGCTAAGGCTAGCAGGTTTATTTACAAATGGCTTAACAGTTGTTTTTAATTTATTCATGTGAATAATTTTAGCATTCAACTGTCCAATCAAGTGTTGCCACACCAGCCCAACGCATGACGACTATCATCAACCATGCACTACGTTAGCCTAACATTACTTCTTGTGAGGTTAGGCCCATAAAATGTCCCAGTTTGTCTGCACTCAAACGTAGGTTGTTTAAGGGACTTAAAGGTTCTTTAATGAAGGGTAAAAACAGTAAATATCTTACCTTGCTCCAGATTTTTCTTTCTTAGGACAGATTCCTTCCTTCGCATTTAAGACTGGTCACAGGAGAGTCGGTAACCATAGGTGTTCATTATTGGGGCTCAGGGGGACTGCCCCCCCCCCCACTTTTTGACTGGAGGGGACAATAACGTAAAAGTTCCCCACTCTTTGTGACTTGAAACGTAAAGGTTAGGTACTAACAAAAGTTCTTTACATGAAGGTTATGAAAGATGTGCTCTACCGATTACGATCGATTTCTGTATCAATAGTTACACGTTTTTACTTCGCGAATCACCAAAATTTTCGCGTGTTCCGCGCGTTTGCAATCTCATTGATGTTTTTTTTTCACTTGTTTATCAAACACACATTATTTATCTGTCTCCATGATTATGTCAATTGTTCGGGGGCATAGGGCAGCAGGCGTGGTTATGAAGGAGCACAACATTTAGGAATTTGAAGAAGAGGAATCGTCCCCTACTATGTTTTAATGAAATCTGTAATCCTTAGTGAATGACCAGCCTGGTAGGCTTAACACATTTTAAGGAAAATGTCTCGGTACACAGTCTGCATGCAACTTTATAAGAAAAATAAATGATTTCAAATGCAAAATTTCGACACGAGCACATCACACATTCGTAAAGCGATTCGACCATTTTGTATTTAAACCATTGTTAGAAAAGTACAATCACACTGAATTTTGCTGGATTTGAAACGTCAATCTGGAATTAGTGGTATACCTCCATCCTCTGTCTGCCGATAGTGTAAGATGAAGTGCCGTCCGAAAGTACATATTTTAATGTTCTTTGTATCAACAGTCTTACACCGGTAGGCCTATGCGACGGTGTCTTATTAACGCCAGTGGGTACCCCCCCCCCCCCGATTTGTGATTTTCCTGCAGTAGATCTAAGTGTGCTTTGATCAGTTTTTCTTCTTTCATCAAAAATGGTTCCTAAATATTAGAACGTATTACTAATTCTTCGTTGTGATTCTATTTACTTATAGAGTGAACCCGGTATTTAAATTCACATTGACCGTATGGTCCATTGAAATAATTACCCACACTTTCAAGACCCTGTTTTGAAAACTTTGGAGTTTCCTAGTTAACTCAAAATATTGAAAATTTATCACCATTTTGCATCGGGGCCACCCTTCTCCAGACACCTAGGGGTGTAACAAGTGGCAGGCGGCTCTGAAGAAATGACGGATTCGGAAATTTGCCATTTATGAAACCATTCTACAATGGGGTTTTGACAACTCATGACAATCCGAAAATCCAAATTAAGAGCTTCATATTCTTCGTTAGTTGTTTCAAAGAAGCAAACTTCGCGCGCCACAAATTGCAATTACTACGCAAAGGTGCTGGCTCATACCTTCTATTGGGTATACTTTACCGAGCTCTTGAGGTGACAAAATCGGAAATTTGCTACATGTGATGACACCAGATCATCAAGCGATAACGGTAACTACAGTGCTATTTTTATACATTTTCTTTCATAAAATTCCAGATTTTCTCCAAAAGAAGCTCTTGACTAAAAAAATTTCGTCCAAGAGCCTCATTCGTAGGCGTTGGATAACTTTATGTAGCAAAAATGATCTTTCAGGTCGCCACAAACAGTATATACAAATTCTTCAGCAAACTTATCAAATTTCCTTACAGGGAACTCAGAATCCAAACTTTTCTGCAATACAAGCTCCATATTTTCAAATATCTAAAATGCACAAAAGTTTCAGCGCGCTTCGCGCGCCGCAAATTACGTCCGTAATACAGTGGTGTTCACACTTAAAAAATCGTAAAATTTGGATGCTTACCCACCCCTTTCTCCCCCCCCCCCCAAAAAAAATGTGTAGCTACGCTACTGTGGAAACCTTACCTGAACAGGAGAAAAATTTAGGCCAGATGTCCCCCTCCCCCTACTTTGAAAATCAAATCGACGCCCCTTCGGTAACAATCGTAATTGTAACCTATAGACGGATCCTTTGGGCCCTGAACGTCGTTATCGAGTGTAAGACTTTATTTAGACTCTGCCCCTTTTTTGACTTCCCTTTCTTTGCAGTTATATTTTTCCATTCGTTTGCAGAATATACAGAACGTTTCCAGGAATTTGTGTTGAAACTTATGACGTTACTTTTCGCAGACGACACTATGTATATCGTTCAAACCGTTGACTGAAATTCGGATAGTGTCTCTGCTCTCCCACCAACCATGGGCGCCGCCATATAGCCTGATTCGGCTGAATAAACTAACGTGATTTGTCAATGAGTGATAGGAAAATAAATATAATTTTAATTAATTGTAAAGAAATGTGCAAAATACTGACGAGGGACAACCATTTTTGCGATGCTTATATTATTTTTGAATCTTGTAGCATATTTTTAAGTTATCCCTCATCCAGTTTCACAAACAAGGGAAAAATTCAGTTTGTACTACGGCCTATATAGATAAAATATTTAGGCCCATGTCTGCCCAATTTATTTAAATAACAAACTCAGTCACTTTGCTTCAAATACGCTAGATCCCACCGCAAACTAAGTTAACGTTAGGCCTAACTTGTGTCAGTTGAGCCGCTTCCATGCAGCAATATATGCCGGTGTAAGTTCAAGTAAAAAAACACTAAGGTGTCTGAGCTTCAGGGCTTTTTTGATATATTTTGATCGAACCTGAAGTTAAATTACGCAATATTTTCAAAGCCATTTCCTGCCGAAAAAAAAACAATCAAGATAGGCCGAGGAACAAATGTCTCATCGATCACAGTGGAACTAAATTTGAAAGCATAGGTTTTTGGTTCCATCAAATTCGTACAAAGGGGTTCCACACGCTCGTCTTGAAGTTCGACTTTTCAACGCAATTTCCTGCAACATTAGAACCATTTTTACTCAGAACTTTTCTCCACATGTTACGCAACAATGCATTGTTGAGTAGTGCGTATCTGGCATCTGCACCTTTTTCTACAGTCATTCCGACCCTCTGGCAGAGGACCGTTGGGCGAAACCAAAACTTGCACTGATTCCCGAAGAAGCTATTGCGTTCACTGAAGGACAATACGTGACCTTACGGCCCTCAGACCTTTCACATCATTTGTGTGTCATGTATTGCTCTATTCTAGACTGGATGAAAAGAACAGATGTTACACACGATCTTAGCCGAAAAGGCCGAGAAATTTAGCCGGTATAATGTAAGGCATCTGCACCATACCCAAGACACAAGTCACCCTCCCTCACCCTCCCTCACCCTCAACCAAAATACCTTCTGATGGCACTGTACACTAACGGAACCACGAAAACCAGTTTCTCTACTATTAAATCCCATATAACACTTAGATTGATGTTTTGTGGTCAAATTCTGAGACCTTCATGTGTTATTCCATTGGTGGCGGACAACCCTTTACTTGACTTCACACCTCTTCCAAATCAAGCATAATGTAAGAGTGTTGACTGTTCTGTAAAATCTGACTCTAAATTACTCTGCAACAGATGGTTGCACCTTAGCTTGGTCCATGTAAGAGATTGGGTGAATTTAATCTTTTGTGGGCCTTTTCATGGGGGTCTGTGGTTCAGGCCATGCCACTGCGGCTATTCTTACACATTTGTGTGAAATACTTAAATGGCCTAAGTAGCTTAAAGGGGTCAAAGGGGTCCGTAAAGTATGAGGAGAAATCTTCTGTCACATGTTCATAGACTATCCCTTTAGTCATTGCCTTACTCAGTTACATGTTTAGACACAATAAGATAATTTTTCAAGGTCAGATCTTGCACTTTCCTCTAGACGCACGGACAAACACTGATTCCAATACAAATAAAAGAAACTAATCCATTAACGTTCTTTAAAAACATGTTTCCTTTCAGAGAATTAAGTAACAACAACATTAACAAAATCACCAAAGGGGCCGTCCCGACAATAGCACTTTGTTGTCGTGTTTTATTGCAACCTTTTTATTAAACAAAATATAAGTACCCATTTTGGAAAAATTCCTAGACTTCCATAGATGTATGCTTAAAACTGGGGCGCCAAATGCTACTTTCAAGAACCTGGGAGGCCTTCTCGGCCGATTTTTACTTGAGCATTACGCCAAGTGACGGTAGCGCCACGCTTAGATAGCCGCCTATAGAAAGTTCTCAGTGACTTCGCAACTAGACACTGGCAACCGCCATGTCTGAGGGCCAGCGTGTACGTACATATCGAGGTTGAGCTTAGCCTGCGGAACAGACTCCGTAGTAGCCGAAAGATGGCGCTCTCTCAAAATCATAATACACCCAAGTTTCTATACAGTATACAGAGTCTGCAAACCTTCGTCCAGTTTCCATTTAAAGGAATCCTGCATTTTGAGGGAAGAATAACTAAACATGAGAAGGTTACGTGGTACACGAAAAAAGGATGAATAGTGCATTTTCCTACTGTAAAGTAAGGTCGATGCGGTACGGGGATCCTGCTTAGTAGCCAGAAACAGAAACAAACAGATGGAGAGTTCCTCGTCTGAAGTCTGATGCACGAGTGTCCAGCTCGCAGGCTCGGTCTTGGAAACCTCGTGCGAAATCCGAACACCTGCAATCCCCTGATTGGTCAAAAGTTATGACGCATCGAAGTAAATGAGTGTGCTGATCTAAATGACCAATGAGGAGGCTGCAAAGGGTGAAATGGCCACACCTTGAAAATATGGGTTACAGCGTGCACGTTGAACTGAGGCGATGTAAAATGTCACGTTCACCGGTAACACGTGACGGGAAACAGGAAGAGTCCCGGGAATCTAGAACAAAAGGAAGGGAGAGTTGCCGTAATCAACAAGATGCGTCTGCTAAAGGTCATGGAGAATGCACTCTACTACATAACATTAAATACAACTGATACAACGAACGGCGAACAACCTATTTAGCTTTTGAGCGTGTAAAATGTGTAGTGTTGCAAAAATTCTAAAAGGTCTTTGCTCTCTCAGTGAAATGAGAACTTGGCTGATTCACAGGATGAGTATGTCAAAACAAAACAACTGTTAAATGTTGTGAGAATCTGGAAGTAGAGATCCTTTGTTTCCCAAAGTTTCATAACGAAAAGGGTGAATCACTTCCAAATTTATTCTGTTATTGACTTAGATCAAAGGGTAGGAAGTGGGGGTATTTGTAAATCAAGTTGATGGGACAGGATGAGAAGCAAAACTTGCCCTAATTGGGGGAGAAGTTCTGAGGAACAATTTAATAACATTGCGCAGATGCAGATGGGGCTTGCTCTAATTGGGGAGAAATTCTAAGAACCTGTTTAAAAATATTCTGCAGGTGCAGTTGAGGTTGAGTTCAGTAACCTAGTTCACAAAATGAGTGCCGTCTGGGTAGGTCCCAGCCAATCAGGAAAGTATTATATCACTCTAACCAATGAATGAGTAGTATGTTTCTCTGTGTCTAAGAGCGTGGTGGAGGATTCGATTGAGGATCTAGACCTCATAGAGGGAAGAAGCAAATAGACTAAGTACGTAATTACTGTCGATAACTTCTGGCGATTTGGCCTATTTTCAGGGAGAAGGACTGGTGAATTTTAGAGAGGAGAATTCCTCGGTGAGCATATTTTCATTTTAGTACTCCAGGAGAATATGGGACAGGAACTAACATGTCTCACTCTGGCCTGGTAAAATTTAATTTTATAGCTCTTTGTTAGGGACAAATTTGTGAGCTCAGCAAAGCAGAGCAATGCTCAGTTTTGTTACTTTTAAAGGGGGACTTTCAGCTTTGGAACTTAGGCTAAATTGGAAACCAAAACCAGTCACTTACTTCTGTGATGGGGAGGCTTTTAATATATGGCAGTCAAAATAATTCTGAGTTTATCTGAAGCTCTTAGGATATAACTAGGGATGTAATTCCAGGCAACAGAGTGAAGGGAACTAGATTTACTGGGTTTTCTGCAACCAAGAAGAGGTTTTGTGAGATCACTTGTACGTTTTTCATGTATCGGGAAGAAGAAGAAGCTGGTGAAGATTTTGATTCTTGAACGCCAGCTTGAATAAAAGGAGTGGTACCTTAAAATACTTGTTCTCGGTATATTTGAGTCATAATGTGTCATGTTTAGTTATAGTTTTGGCAGCTGCAAGGGGTTACCAGGATACCTCCAACCCCCCACCATAACTCTACTACCCCTACCCCTGGGCTTACCCAGAAGCACCTGCAACCCCCCCCCCTACATTCATCGACAACTGAAGGAAGACTTGGAGGCCGGCGACGCAACAGTAACTTAGTTCGAAACGTCGACTGCTCAGCAGTGAAGTCGTGCAAGACTCATATACTAGTATTATTTTTATTTTTTACTGAAGTAGAATCTAATAAAACGCACACACAATAGCCTGGTTACAGCAGGCTAGTTTGCGCTCAACCATGGCTGAGATAACCCACGTTACAAGCTTCTACGACGTCACGTGAGCACTTGGATGTGTATATGTGCACTACAAGTAGGAAAAATTCGTTACTTTATTTTATGCAAGCAAAGGGAATATTATTTATAAAACTCTTTTAATTAATGAATAACCCAAAAGATATTCATAAAACGAAAGCCTTTAAGGCATTGAAATTCTGAAACGATTCGGGCGAGCTTTTGCTTCAAATATTACTTCATAAAACACGTTCTAACCCATGGTTGCCGTCAGCGTAGGTGTTTACTTAATTCCCCGCGCTACCTAAAAGTTTCTTTAAATAGGCCCTAACAACTAATGAACTCATTTACACTAACTGAGTTCACATAAAATTTACCCGTTGTTAAAACATTATTTTAATTGTTAAGAATTGTTATTAGCAATATATCCAACATGAATAAAGGGGTTCTTCCGGGAAAGTAAACAA